>KK122589.1:57487-74898 GCA_000611955.2 Stegodyphus mimosarum | reverse complement strand
AATACATTGAAGCAAAAATAAAATATCTAAATAAAAGTTAGATAGTTTATAAGATATTTCTCCCGCCTTCTTGGTGGTGTACTTGTCACCACGCTCGGCGAGTATTCGAGAGGTCCGTGGTTGGAGTCCCGGGGAGGGCATTGCTCATTTTTCAATATCTCTTGCTTCAAAAAAAATCCTAATGATTCTACAAGTTGAGCTGCTAATAACCCTTTTAAGAGTTAAGCTGTATTGTAGACCAACCAGGTGTTTAACATTTAATTATAACTGGCTCTGTGTGTGCTTAAAATTTAACCACAGGAGAAAATAAACTCGTCTTGCAAAATCTTTATTACAGCAAGCCGTGGTTTTAGTTTATGTTGTAAGTCGTCCACTAGAAGTCATTTAATAAACTTTTATTTGGAGTTTTACTGATTACTTGTTTTTGTGCTCTAAATTATCTATTTGATAATAACGATAACAGGCCACCGCGTGTTACTGGTGTTCTCTACTGGTAACTTCGGTATTCAATTGTATTAATCCTTTGTTTCTTCACGTAACGTTAATTTCGGAAAGTAGAGTTCAAATTGAGAATTTTAAATGCAATGATTGCACCTTTTGATAACTTACTGCACCGCGCTACGCCGCTGACCTTCAACCCCATATCCGCGGTGACTAGTGCATTGACAATCCCTTTCTGTTCAATTTTATTATAATAATTTATCAAATTATGACTCTTAAATATACGCAAATGTAACTTTATAATTTACAATATGCCGCTTGATAATTTTGCTAATTATTCCCAGCAGAATGTATAAGGTATATCTCCCACATTCTTAGCGTGCCTTCGTGGTGTAGTGGTCAGCACACTGAGCCGGTATTTCAGAGGTCCGTGGTTCGATTCCCGGCGAAGGCCTTGCATATTTTTCATGACTCCTGCTTCGAAATAAACCTAATGTCTCTACAGTGGCGCCCGAACTAAAAGGGTTGTGGATGATGACTCTCCACACCCAGGATTTGGCGACTAGGTCCCCTAAAACCCTAGTCGCCCTTTAAAAAGGGGAGTATATAAGGTATATCTCCCACATTCTTAGCGTGCCTTCGTGGTGTAGTGGTCAGCACACTGAGCCGGTATTTCAGAGGTCCGTGGTTCGATTCCCGGCGAAGGCCTTGCATATTTTTCATGACTCCTGCTTCGAAATAAACCTAATGCCTCTACAAATGGTAATTAATAAAAGACGTTGGTAATGGCACTCGTCACGCTTCTTAGGAGAGAGATATTTTTTAAATTTGTTTATTTTCACATCGATGGAATTTAGTCATAAAATTTATTATTAAATATTCATCGTAAATTAAGTGTAACCATTAAAGTACATCACTTAGCAACATTATTAAAAAAACAAGAATTTAACTTATTAAGAACTGATTTTCTTCTTCAATGGCTCGACAGCTCTGAATAAGACCTGGCCTTCTCCAAGTATCTCTAATTTTGGCAATTGTTTTCCATTTTTTAGCATTTAAAATATTAAGATCTTTTTCGACACAATCAATCTATCTTAGCAGGGATCTGCTCCGAGGTCTATTTCCCATGGGCTTTGCCAGAAAGATTTTCTTGCAAGAATGATCTTCATTCCTTCTAGCCAGATGACCAGCCCATTTAAGTCTCTGTAATTTGACGAATTTTACAATATCAGGTTGTTTGTAAATTTTATAGAGTTATAAATTATATCTTCTTCTCCATTCATGATCCATTTACCTGAACCCCACTAAGAATGCAACGTAAGATCTTTCGCTCAAAAGTTCCTAGAATTTCCTCATCACGTAAAGTCAATGCTCAACTCTCTCAATTCTTTGATGCATAAGTCAAGGCAGATTTTGTAAGACTTTTGTAAAGAAGCAATTAAGTTCTTATTTTATCAAGACTGAGCTTTCTGTGCGTGTTTTTGGAGAACATGGTAAATTCTGTAAAGGGTTCTTAACCTAACATTTTCAGTCCTGAACTGGAACAGGGAGCGGAAGGTACGCTATGTTCTGGTGTAGATACTGTATTGGAGAATAACTGCACTTGAAAGGGATTTGAAATCCTCTTTTATTAAATCACTATTATTAACAAACTTCCCAACTCGGGAGGAATACAGAAAGTAAGACACCGCACTTGGGTCGAACTTAACAATCAAATAATTTTAAAACTAAACCTAAAATAGAACTTAAATCAAAGTTTGCTTCGCAGAGCAATTCGCGGAAGTTGGCCTCTCACTAAATGGTGCGTAGCAAGATATACTAATACTAGCGCACTTCAATTTGGTTTTACAATGCAATCACGTAGTAAGCACTATGGCTTATAAATTTAAACTGCTAGCTGGTCAGACGAACGTTGAGCGGCGTGACCGTGATCTGAGACTAAGCTCTCACACACCGAGAGGTTTCTACCTCTGGCTTTAATAGTACTTGGCTGTACTTCAAAAATTAGCATAAGCTGAAACCGCGCGCTTCTTCTGACGGGAAGTTGAAGCAGAGAGGAGATAGACAGATTTAAATTAAAATAAAACTTGGTTAGTTTAACTAAAACCTTACAATTTTAAGAAAATTTAATTAACTCTTCAGGGCATAAAACTATCTATTTGCAGCAATAATTCTTTTATATATTCCTGGGGCCAACACATTTTTATTATTTATCTCTGTTCCCAAATAAGTAAAACTGTAAACTTTTAGACTGATTTTGTTGCTTTTAAATTTCCCTGGCTAAACTTGAAAGATACATTAAAGCTATTACGCTTTGCCCAAATGCATCATCTCTAATCTGAGTTATTTAATGTAATGCATCTTGCATTCGATTAAAGGAAATTTCTAAATTGAATCCGCTGACGAAAAGCTGAAAGGAGAGAGACACTGGACCGTTGTCTTGAAGGCTCATTGCCGGCTGATATCGCTTAAATTTCGAGTTGTAAACTATTGTTGTTATATACTTGATTCCTAAATTGATAAGTAACTGAGTTGCAGTATTTTTGTCTCGTCTTTGAAATAAATTAAGTTTGTTGTGAAATTAGTACGATTTCTTTAGATTCTCCCCTTTATCCGAGTTTTGTCCCCCTCACCACTAAAAAAAAAGAAGAAGAGGAAAAGGATACAAAATTCTAGTTTAAGAGATTTATATTTTATAAAGACGTAATGAACCCACTATATACAAATGTAAAATTTATTTTTCTTTAAAATAGCAGAAAATTATTTGGTTATTTGGCGAAATCACTTATATTTCAGTGTAGCAGACATCGCTAATTCACAGTATTCAATAGTATCTGCTACACTGAAAAGTATAAAAGAAGGAAATGCCTTTTTAAGAGCTTTTGGCCATAACCTCCAGGTTTGTAAATAGGTCCCTGGCGCGAGTTTGCATCATGTAATTTCATGTATCGTACAGTGCCTTTCTGCAAAGCTGCGATTGAAAGCGCACAGTGCCTTGAAATTTTCATTTCCATTAAAACAGAGACGCCAGGGACGTTTTCTCTTAAATTATCAGTAAACTCACTTCTTGCCACTTGATTAATTAAATTATACTGAAAGTAAACTCAGCGCGTTTGCATCGTGTTAAGTGCCTTTTCTGGTCACAAACGAAGTTTTCTAGACGGAGGTTGCTCGAGTGACATACAGAGCCATCTGGTGAGAGAAAAGGAATTTCTTTTTTAATGAATGCTGAAGGAGAGAGGAAAACGGAATTTGAATGAGCTAGAAATAAAATAACAGCTCATTCATCAACAGAAAAGAAATGTTTTCCCGAATTGCTGAAGAACTAAAAGTGCAGAATAATAGGAAATGGATGAAATTTCTCCCTTGGTCGTTTAACCTTTTCATTGGCTGCATTGGCGCTCGGTAATTTCGTTCACAGCATGCCGTCGGCGCCAGCGTTTATCAGAAATTTATTATACTGCTGTCTACGCTAAGGTAGCATCAGCTGAGGTAAAGTAGCAGAACCAAAGACAAAATACAGTTCTTTATGATTTTCGTGATTGCTCTATCAGGTCTCGAAAACCTTTCAGAACTCTTTTTGACATCTAGCTACTACCAACGTTCTGTCAAATTTTTGTACAGAGAATTATGTAAAGCCTACATTGCATACTTTATACCCAATAGATCGCAATTTAAAATGTCTCTAGGCAACAACTGTCACGCAGGGTAGCTGGATGGAATTCTGGTGAAAAAGGCAAAAATGACAGCGAATTGCACGTGATTATTATTTTTCAGCATTACCATATGGCCCTTACATTCCCGCTTGAAACGGATGCATGAGTCATTCCGCGCTTATTAAAAACGAGCTGCCTCGAACAAGGAACTTTTTTCTGATTGCGTATATGGGTGGGTTATTTTTATGTTAAATACTTCTTAACATAAAGTGTTCACACAATATTCGCCGTCAGATCATCAAAAGCATACTTCATGCATCACCATTCGCCGCTTGGAATGGATCAGTATGCGAACGAAGAGGTATATCATCATCTGACGTAACATGCCGTGTTTGCAAAAGCGCTCTGTAATGCTTAACCGATTAATGCACGATCATGCATTTTATAACGAAAAATCTTTGGTTATTGATACTTTATGATTTTTTTAAGTTTGTTCCACTAGTCCTCAAGCATCTTTCTCTCTCTCCTTCTCTAGCAAAAGTTTAGAGCAGGTAGGGGGTAAGCAGATTTTATAATGGGATTTAAACAGGGAAACGAGGTGTTGAGTTTCTAGAGGACACTATTGAGAATGGTAAGTGAAAGCGGTCTGCTGGCGTATATATATATTAAACGTTATAAAAATTTAAATGCTATTTATTTTCTTTCAAAGTTATCGTTGAGGGTTAAAAAACCAAAACAAAATACCGAAATAATTTGGAGGTATAAAAAGAAAGAGATGGATTGATAATGATTTCGATAATTAGCAACCAATGTTAGCTTTATATGCGGAGTAAATAAAAAAATTGCTATTTTTTGAATAGAATTTCCGATAGTCAGTCTCTCGTGCTGGAGATTATTTTTTTTCCCATAAAATGTTGCCACTGCTTGCTTTGAAATTATTGATTTTGTCAATCAAAAATTCGTTAAAGTTTTATAAAATATGCAATAGATAATAAAACAAATTCGAAATTCAAAATTCGGGCTTCCAGATATCCGTGTCTGAGTGGAGGACTACGTTATTCAAAATTGGATGGCTAAGTACCGTTGTTTTTTCGCAGTGTGAGAAACATGCACACATTCATGTAGATTCTTTATTACCTAACTTCTTTAAATATAATAAAAGGCGATAATATTTCGTGGCAACAATTTGAAAACTAATACATCGTTTAGAGCGATTCAACACACAATGCTGTTTCAAGATTAATATCCCATTCGGGACTAACTTTCCTTTTGGGTTAAAAAGAAAGAAAATCTCTCGCCTCACTCGCTGCGACGTTCTTCATTCGATTTAAACTCGGAAATGACCGCGCGAGACAAGATATTCATCCTTGTGTTGGAATAAAATGAATTAAAGGATTTTCAATTCAGTTGTATTTGTCTCTCCGGACAAAGCCGAGAATCGCTAACCCCATTATTTACCGAAACAATCGAGCGAGGGAGAGAGTGACCTTGTCCCGTTCAAGGGCTCCTCGTATCGGTTACGATTTGGCGGAGGAATCGATTTCCCCCCGAGTAGCGTCTCTTCGACCACCTCCGTATTGGACATTCTCCTACAACCCATTTTTCTTTAATTCCCAGACGCTCTCTTACAGCCAATTTTCTAATTCTCTCCTCGAGATTACGTTCAGAAAACTGTTACATTTATAGGGCTATACAAAGGCCAATTTTCAGCTTTAATTCCCTAACGTAAGGTCACCATATGGTATCCCAATGGGGATGCGGCACAAGATCCACACTGCATAGAATCTACAACCTCTTTGTCGTCACAGGATCGACAATCAAAACTGATTTCAACTCTCTGCTGGGGGAATTAATTATAATCAGCAAGGGAAGAATAAAATTTTCGAAATTCAAAGCAAAAAACATAAAAAAGATAATAATAAAAAGAAGATGATTTTATATCAAATGCGAAATAGTTACATGATTCACTATAAAGCAAAACTGAAAATTCCAACTGAAATTTCATATTACACGTATTATAAATATCATATTGGATCATCGAATAAATGATGCGTTTTTTATACTTATTTATATTTTAAAATTAAAATGAATAGGTCTTACTTAATCTAAAACATATTGTCCTTCATTCTCTGCTAGTTCTTAAGAGTTACGATAAGAATAATTTTCCACCAGAATTTGCAGGACATCCCTTCGAACTTTACGAATCTCCTAGCAAGAGGCTTGTCGTCTCAGCTGCAGTTTCCGATTAGGAAGTTCTAGAACCACCATTGATATTGGCTTACGTTTTTTTTTTTTTTTTTTGAGGACCTCACACATTGCCTTAATATTTCTGATACCAATTAATCAATTGAACCCAAAATGCTTAATATGCTGAATGGGCTTTTTTGTCACTTCCACATAGCTTTAAAAAGATAACTGTTGAAATCGAACTGCACCCTTCAAATCTTGCACTTAGAAAAAGAACAAGGCAAAATTACTACTTGCTTTTATTGGAAGTTGATGGAAATAGTTTATTCCGTTCCTCTCTGACTCTTAGTTCAGTTGAAAAAAGGGCAGTATTTATGGAACAAACTAGTACATATTTAAAATTATGTCATTTGAGAGCATCAGTAATATAAAAGTAAACTAAACTGATTTTCATTGGCGTTGGTCACCGATGGCCTACAGTTTGATGGTCATTAGCTCTCAGTTCCTTATGTCTTTAGTGACCAGACAAGGTTTATGTTACTTAAAGTTGTTATTTTTTGTGTTGAATCTTTCCTTTCTTTCTCCTGTTTCATCTGCTTCAACAGAAATGCTAAGTAAGTGAATTTGAGAATTTAAGTTTATAGAGAGAGCTTTGGCAAATTAAACGCGAAGCGGCGTTGTGATGCTGATTCAACTTGCTGAAGTATTGTGCTGATTATCGGTGAGTAAGTTTTCTTTTATTGCTTATAAAAAGTCACGTTAATATTGGAGTTAGGTTCTTTTTTTAAATATCTGTAAAAGATTAAACTGCTATTGAACTTTCAGTCCGAAGAGACGGAAGCTAAGTTTTTGTTTATCTCCTTGTAAGGAAATAACACATTTTAGAACACACGAATAACACACGCATAGTGCTACGCTGCTTTAAATTTTTTTGTAATTTTGCTGTTGAATTGTATATGGCACAAGTGCGAAGAAAATTATGCTTAACTAGCCGCTATGCGGCCAGCCTTCGTCTGGCTTTTAAACGTACCGGAAAAATGCCTAAAAGACACACCTTGGACCTATGGCCTAACTTTTTTCTCTTTGCTAAGATTCCAACCCTCCTTTGTATACGGCCCTGATATATCTCCAGAAAAACATATACATCTTGAATTTTTAGCAAATTAATTGCTTGAGATGTGCATTAAACATTTGTTAAAGCATAATTTATATCCCCGTTCTTAAGCACCACCATGACAACATAAAAAATTATATAAAAATTCTACAATAAAATTAAAATTTTTTAAACATTTTCTTACCCGATAGTTTGAATGATTCTCAATAAAAATGTATTATATATATAAAAAATGACAATGAAATATGCAGTATCCCTTAATACAAATATTACTTATGCTAATAAATAAATTAACCAACTTCCCTTTGCAAAATCTTAAGAACTCAAATGGTATAAACAGATTAAGAACTTAAACAGATTAAAAAATATCATGCAAAACTTTTTTATAATTAAAATTATGCATAATTAAAACATAATAGAAAATATTACAATGAAATAAGCAATATCCCGTGATACAAATGTTAATTATCCTAATAAAGTAATTAAACAATTTACCGTTACAAAAAGAAACAACTTTTTAATTTCTTAAACTTTTCAGTCTCTTAAAAACAGTAACATAAGAAATACGATGAAAAATTGTTGCCAAACCGAAATTTTTAAAAGAATGAAACTATTCAAAATGATGCAATTTCATCAAAAATCTATCAACAACAATAAGAAAGGAAAATTGTTGCCAAAACTACATTTTAAAATATCTGAGATGTCAGAAGTGTATTCGGAAGCTTCATTTAAAAAATTTTTTAAAAATACAAAATATTATTATTTTTCCAAAATTCTTTTTTTAAAAGGAGTCGAAAGGATTAAAGTTCAAAGTGTCCAAAAATCAAAGGAAAATAAACAGCACATTTTTTAAAATAAGTTTTTTTTAAAAAAATTCCGCTGAAAAGGTGTTGAGATCACCTTTCTAAATAAATTCGTATTTAATCGATTTATTGAAATACGAAATTTATTTTAAGTTCGTAAAATAGCTAAGTGTAAAAGTTAGTTTGTAAAATAGCGACGATGTAAAAATGAAATGTATAGAGTGAAATCTCGCTTTCCTGTAGCCCATTATGTCCCAAAATGACGCGATTTGGTCACAAAACATAAAATAAAAAAGTTCGAATTTGAAAGCCATATGTTCCTCTCCATAATTCAAAAACTTTGCGAAATATATGGTATTAAAATTTCTAAATGCAGAATAAGCAGCATTATTAATCGGAAACGGAAAAACCATCAGTCGTTACTTCTGTGCGGAAGAAAGACTCCAAACAAATACCTTAAAAGGTCCGCACTGTTTTTAATGTTTCTTAAGCTAAATCGTTGGCAACAGGTGAAAACCCGACGATACAGAAATCTGTTGCGAAGTCTTTAAAGATATCTGTAGCAACAACAGATAAAATAATAAAAGAAAATTACGACATTAAAGGCTAAAAAACATAATGTTCATCAGCTTTTGTCCAGGCATGTGGCTCAACGCAGAACCGTGTGTAAAATCTATTTAGCAGGAGATGCATTGTAACCCTTAATTAGGAACGGGTTTACTTAAATGACCTCAACAACAACAACAACAAAAAGTCTATTTATTATCGAAAGAGAAGAGAAACGATGTACAGACTTGGTTCCGTCAATGCAGACAACGTTTAAGTAAAATGTTTATAATTGACACAAGTTTCTTTTACAAGGGAAATTCAAAATAAGAAGAAAGGGAGAATGTTAAATTCAGCTCAACGTATTATCAAGAGAAAGATTTACATCCGATATTTACAGAAAAAATTTCATTTCTTTATCAAATAAGTTTCAAAGAGTGGAACTTCCTCAAGACAAAGTAACAAGTCATATTTCAAAAAGTACCACTGTATCAAAATGAAGACTGATACAAGTATTGCATTGCATATAACTACTTTTAACGTATTTCTGGAAAGGTCCCTATCATTTCACCTGTTGTGCCTTTGGAAAGAGCTCTTTCAAACTGCTGATCTACCACAATTGATGAACTCTGGAAAGTATGGGAAGAGAAATAGAAATCAATACTCCTGGAAATTGTATAAAAAGGTTACCTGTCCTGAAAATCACAATGCAGACCTATAGTTTAGCAACCAGGCTGCCATATCTGACATTTAAAAAAATACTCTGTATATTTTAAAGATTAATTAAATGGCAATGAAATCGTTCTAAAAGTGTGTAAATACATTATAATTCGCATCACTAATATTTATTACACTGAGAAAAATTAAAAGAGAGACGGTTTGCACAAAGGATTTTGCTGCGAGCCTCCAATTTTTGTTAATCTCGGCCTTCCTATCAAAATTGGCAATCTTCCAGGTCACCGAATGGTAAATAGTTACGCAATATAAACTGAAAAATAGTAAAACACTAAGGTGTGAAAACTGTGAAAAATAAACGTGAAAAATTTTGTTGAATAAAAGTAAAATATTTTGTTGAAATCTTGAGGTTAAAGAGGAAGTACGAAAAAAAAATTAAACTTTCTGCCTGTATTTAACATCACTCCCTTCTTAACTCTTTCTTCTCATTTTCATGAATTGAGGGTGTAACACACCCAGCAAATTCTTTCCACTAGCATTTCATTAAAGGCTAATTAGCTCCCGTTAATCAACCAGGAAGAAACAAACTTCGTGCTTCGTATCTTAATCAAAATTCGTTTTAGCTAACGACTGCAAGAAAAGTTTCCTCTCAACTCGAGGAACTTTCAACAAAGAAATTTGAATGATTACTGATCTTTCGGCTCTGGCTCAACGACAATTGTTTCCAACTCTGATAAGATCATACTATTCAATAAGAGTTTGACTTTTTTTTCCAAATTCTCGAAATCTCTAGTGAAAAATCAACACTAGCAATTAAACAGAATATTAAAAAAGTTTACATTTTGAGTTTAAGCATTTAATGATTAGCTTAATCGTTATTAAAACGAGAACACATATTTAATTCCTTTTCTCAAATAAAAATAATATATGCTGTAACCAGCACATAACAATAAATACTTTCTGTGGAACGTGTTGGAGAAAAATAACCTACATAAAGTGCCCTTTATATTATTGCGTGCGTACGGGTTCGCAATAGATTGAATGCACACAGGTCCGATCATAGGTTAATAAAATTTATTTTCATCAAATGAAATACTTCAACGTTCTGGAATTTTCCACGGAAATACTCGTAGAGGGGTTCACAGTATCACAAAGTACAATCAATAGTTACATTTTAAGCTACTAAGAACGTTAAACACAACGCAATGGCAAGTGCACCTAAACAGAAAGCTAACCCGGAGATATCTCAGGACACGCTGAACTAACAATTCACAACAATAGTAATTGAGAGCAGATGCTCTCTCCGGCCTTATATTGTTCTCAACCAGCCTCCGAGATATTTTTAGCACATTTTGCTTTTTGAAATTACTGGAAAGTAATATGAGGGTCGAATTAGGATTGCAACTAATATGGTGATCAATTAATTTTATTGAATTAAAATACCTATTACTGTCCTAACAGGGAGCGGACGAAAATGTCTCCAACTTTGGCAACTTTTGTTGATTTCTCATCACATATGGGGATGAAAAAAAATCTTCAAAACCGTTGTCACCTTGGCGAAATCTCGCCAAATTGCCGGAGACCCATTTACTCAATGTTAAATGAACTTGTCCTTGTATTCTTACTTTTCCGGCATAGTTATCGTTTTTAGATTTTTCTTATGTTACATTACACAGAAGAGCAAAAGAATATCACATATAATTGCATTAAAATCATCTATCTATGTTCAAAATTCGTCACAATATGTTGGCGGTTTAGGTGGTTATGGCTGTACGTACTATTGTACTGTTTTCTGTTTGTGATGGTAACATGTTTTATAATTTTTTTTCTTTGGAGCTGTAATTACTAAGAAATAAATGCTTGTATTCTAATCAAAATGCATATTATTTTATTACAAAACACCCTAATTTTAGCAGAATAAAATTAAAACTCCACTCAAAAGAAATTTCGATTTTAAAAACTATGACGCTGGGTTACATATTTTCTTTTCTTTTCTTTTTTCTTTCTTGTACGAAGTAAAGGAAGTATTGTAATCACGAAAAATTCCGGGTACCATATTTCAACGAAAATACCCATTATGACCGCTATCGAATGCAATTTAAAGATGTTTTTGAGTCACATCCGTGCGTAAGAACAGAATAAAGGACTCTTTTCCCCCAAACGAATTATAAAACTGATTTAAAATGGATTCAGAAGAGATATTTTTGTGGCGTCTATATGTATGTATCGATGTATGGATGTATCTCTCATAACTCAAAAACGAGTAGCCTCAGAACATTGAAATTTTGTATATAGAACTGCTATAATATGTAGTTGTGCATCTATATTTATATATGTATAAAGAAATATATAAATAGGCTAAAAATTCTCGAAATTATATATATACATATATGTAAGTAAAAAATATATAAATCAAAATTATAATTTAAACTAACGGTAACTCTTTAAGTCTACCTCTCTCTTCTAAAACTCGTAATAACTTTTCTGGATTGCGTCATTTCTAGATCATTCCATTTTGCATGGCCTGTGCTGCTCTGATGACATAATACACTGCTCGACATCGAAAATGCAACACCAAGAAGGAGTGGTCAGAAAGTGATGAAATTTGGAAAAACGACAGAGACAGCAAGCAGCAATAAGTCATCTTTATTTAAAAATGATAGTCAGAATACAGAGCGAGAACGGCATCGGCTCAGTAGGATATAGGACCACCGCGAACAACGATGCACGAAGAAACACGTCTAGGCATAGATTCAATAAGAGTGCGGATGGTGTCCTGAGGGATGGCTCTCCATTCCCTTTCAACCATTTGCCACAGTTCGTCTTCTGAATGAGGCAGTCTGCAAACGGCGTCCAATCACATCCCACACATGTTCGATTGGTGACAGGTCAGAAGAGTACAGTGGCCAGGGAAGCATCTGTATACCTTGGAGAGCATGTTGGCAGATGCGAGCACTGTGTAGTCGGGCGTTATCGTGCTGAAAAATTGCATTAGGCAGCCCCTGAAGGTAGGGAATTGCCACCGGCCGCAGTACATTATCCAAGTATCGTTGGGTCGTCATAGTGCCCTGAATACGAACTAGAGGTGATCTGGAATCGTAGGCAATAGCGACCCAAACCATTATACCACGTTGTCGTGCGGTGGGGCGTTCCACAGTTACTGCCGCATTAGCTCTATCTCTATGTCGACGCCACACACGTATGCGGCGACTGTCATTGGATAAATAGAAGCGTGACTCATCTGAGAACACGACGTTTCGCCATTCTGTCATCCACATCGTTCCAGTCCGGCATCATTCTAAACGTTGGCGTCTATGCTGTGGGGTCAATGGCAGTCTTCTTAACGGAAGCCCAGAGTGCAGGCCACGTTCAACCAATCGACGGGAAATGGTTCTCGTCAACAGGGAAACATCCAGGGTATCTTGCACATGCTGCAGAATCGCGGTACAAGTGACTTGTGGGACCGCCACAGCTTGTCGGCGGATGCGTCGATTCACGCGTGCTGACGTCACTCTGGCTGCACCTACACCCTTCCTTCTTCCCACATTCCCTTGTTCCAACCATGTTCGCCATGGCCGATGCACCGTGCTCACATCAATGTGGGTATCAGCTGCGATTTGACGTAAGGACCAGCCCGCCCTTCTCAGTCCGATCACCATACCCCTCGTAAAATCGTCTATCTGATGGAAGTGCCTTCGTTGACGGCGATCTGGCATTCTCTCCTATTACACGTATCCTCCGGGACAAAAACCAACTTTCTTCGATAATTCGTCTGGCAGAAATAACGACACGAATATTGCCCATTCTGCACGTTCCTTCCCTTATATCTTACTTCACGTACGTCGGAGAGCTGCGCATTTCACATCATTCGTATAACTCAGTAACGTGCGTCTACTCGAAAATTTCCATAAATTTCTGACCACTCCTTCTTGGTGTTGCATTTTCAATGTCGAGCAGTGTAATTGGGAACTGAAACTTTTCTGAACTAAACTAAAACCGTGCTCGCCTTCTATCGCAATAATATCAAAAATGTAAATGTTCTTGAATAGGCACGACTAGAGTGCCAAGCGAACTGTGTTGCAAATAAAAATGGAATTAAAACTGCCTCGACTGCCAAGTTTCCTAGATATTACGAAGTTAATATATTAGCATACTACGCAATTAGAATTCTGCCTCTTCAATATGGATCTACGATCTATCCTATATCCTATTACGTATATCCTATTACGTATCGACGCTGCTACATCTTTTCCTTGTATTTATTATTATATGTATATACACACTCTGTTACTCGGCTCGGTGTGCTCAGAATTTTTTATTTTTTAAAATTTTTATATGTTGTTAAATTGCGCATTTTTTGCTTTAAAAATAAGTGAATTATGTTGTTCTTATCTTCTGGTTAAGGATTTTATGCCTTTAGTTAACCTGCATGCAATAACTGTAGAATTATCAACTATTTTTAAGTTGTTTAAGTGTGGCTAAGCCTAATTTTTGTTTTCCATAGCATTTTCCATTTGTTTATATTTGAAACTCAGTAAAATAATGGATTTGTTGCCAATCTAGAGAAATTATGCTTAGCGACAACAAAGATAACGCCTTCTTTTATTATTGCGAATAAATTCATGCTTAATTCATTCTGAAAGTAACATTTAAGTTATTAAATTATCCCATATATTGACTCTGCATAACGTGACGCCTTCAGTGTCTTTTAGCCGAGTAAGACCAAACAGTAAACTTTCAGTTTTGTGCACCGAAAAATCTGCCTTCTTGCTCCCTGACTGAATTGCTTGTTTTTGCGTAGAACTCAGATTTACTTTTAATTGTAAAAGTTGTTGTTTAAATTTTTTTAACTGAAATTACGTTTTATATTTTTCGATATTTTGTAATTTTTAATAAAAATATTTTGAGGTTTCATGTATTTTTTCCTTGCCGCGTAGTGAGAACTGAATTAATTGAATGAGGAATATTTCCCTGATGAAATTTGAAGAAATAAGTTTAAATGAAATCAAATAAAAACGAGTATAATTGCAGGTAAAAATGCGTATAATTTGATATTCCATACAAGGAAGTCATGGGGTGTATCCATCGGATTTTAAAATATAAATATTATGGGCATTAAATGTATGCAGATTAAAGTACGTGCATATGTTCTTTGCAGTTCCGTATATTTTGTACCTGAATAAAATCAAAAGAAGTATACATACAGAAGAAATCAAACACAGTTATTGCCTTGTAGGATAGACAGCATTTCACTTAACCCTCCTGTCATGCGAAATTTCTGTGTCAATATACTTTAAGCTACAATTTATAATTTTTACAAGATTTTGTTCAAGACGATTTCTCTGTCTGTTGGTTGGAGAGTTCGGAGGAACTTCTTGGTTTTCCGATTCGAATTCGAGAAAACTTAGGATTCATTCCACCTCTAATGCATTCTCCCAATTTCTCCACCTCTGATGTATTCTTTGCAAGTGTTAATATTTTACTTTTTTAAACTGCATTATTGTTAAAGTAAGAATTAGCAAATTTTCTCATTTTTATCAAATCAATATGCATCCTGCAGTAAAAAATATTAGGGAAGAACATATTTATGCAAACTTTTCAACATTTGGATGTACTTTGGCGCCATTTAATTTGAATAACCAATTACCTTTTAATTAGACAAGGAAAAAAACCTCAGAAAGACGTATATGTTTTTGAATAAGACTGCATGAACTTCGAATGTAATTAGATAGAAACCCATTTCTTCAACAACAAAGCCTTTTTTTGGCAGCATTAGGTATTTTTATATTAATTACTAAAGATCAATGATTAATTAAATTAATTTTAGCGTTAGCTAAAATTATTCTTGATTATTAATAAAAGTTATCTTTATATAAGTAATTTTCTCTCCTTTCTATTTATCCACTGACCGTTTGCAGAACGTAGATTAGTGGAAGGATGAAATGAACCCTCAATTATTTCGAATCTGAATCCTAAAAGGATCTGAAATCTCGCAATTATCCATCTAAGGATAATAATTACAAGCAATAAAACTTTATTAAAATTTTTAATTAAAGCAAAATTTGAAGTTTGAGTTTAATAAATAATTTTTTAAATATGCTGTTATAATATTCATGACGAAGGTAAAAATGAAGAGTCTTTAAGGAAAGTACATAACTAAAACTCTTGTATAGTGTTACGAAAAATTCGGCGGTTGCGCCTGTATGTAAACTTTCCGGCATAGCACTAGGGTTGCCATAAAATAGTGTATGGTAGGGTTGCCAGATTGGCGACTTTATCGCCCATTTGGCGACCAAATTGGCGATATCCCATGGTCCAATCGGGAAGCTTCTAGAATAACTTCCTGTCGAGATATTTCTCGAAATGTGTCGAACTTAAAGAAAAGCTATATAAACCCTTGCGTTTCTGAGAGCAAGTTGTTGCGAGTTGCGAGTTGTTGTGAAGTTAGTTGCGAGGTTGTTGCAAGTATTGTGAAGTATTGTGAAGTGTTGCGAGCAGTGTGATTAGTTGTGAGAATAGCTGCTACGCGAGAGTTTTGGTGAACGGAAAGCGATCGAGATAGTGCTTTGCCGTGAAGCTAACTTTACAGTATAGCTTGACAGTGTATTGGTGATTGTTCCACGGTGTTTATTATAAGTTTAGTGTTGCCGTGAAGCTACCTTTACAGTTACAGCCTGAAGCTGTGTTGCTGATTGTTTCAGCGTATTTATTGTAGATTTTCGACGCTTTTAAAGGTAATTTTGGAACTGTGCTGTAAATAGTGATTCCTGTAAATAAATTGTGCTTTTTATTGTTCTGCATCGTGTTTTCATTGGATACTCTCAAATCTACGAACCCGTAAAACGCAACAACTGGTGTCAGAAGTGGGGTTTGAGAGTGAATGCCAGTCATCCGTCTACAGGAGAAAATGAAGGCGGAGGAAATGAGAGCTTTGATGGACATGTTAGCAGCTCTGAAAGCCGGACATGAAAAGATGAACGCCAGATATGAAGAGATGAAACAAGAGATAAAAGCTGGCTATGAAGAGATGATAGCCGAGATGAAGGCCGAGCGCGAAAAGAGGAAAGTCGGCCGAGAAAAGGTACGAGAGCAACTCCAACAGATGAAAGAGGAGCTTGCAGAAGAAACTGGAGCCATAAAAGAAGATGCGGAAAACAAAGTGGCATCTGAAGAGTCAGAGGATGGAGAAACGGAGGAAGTAGCTGGTGGAGTGTTTGAGAAAGATCCAGAAATTATGGATGAAACATCCAACGGGATGAAAGGAAAAGAAAGAAGGCATGAAGAAATAAAAGACGGGAAAGAAGCTTTTGATTCTCAAGGGCCTGAAGTAAAGACAGAAGAAAATGAAAATGCGGCTGTCAAGATCATAGAAACTGATAATGAAGTTACGAAGTCGCAGTTAGCAAGCATTGAACGATCTGATGAGATGTGTTCACATGTTCACATCCCATGTTCATTGGATGCTGAGGTGGAAGAAGCTGATGTACAGCTTACGCGGAGTGCTCCAACATTGCAAGAAAGTTTACCCATTTCGCAATCCATGTGCGTGTCTTTTAGTGCAGATTGTGCAGACAAGGACTTGATTCTAAACCTGGATACTTCTGCTCGTAAAGGATCGGATTCTATTCATGGTCCTGGTGTAAACATCGGAACTCGCTTTCAGGAAATAGAGGTAAATAAGCATGTACCTCCTGCTGTGAGTATCGAGGTGAACTGTAAACACGGTGTGAATAAACTACAGAGTGGTGAACGAACTGTTTCAGATCTTCCTGTGCACGAAAAGTCTGAAATGACTGAATCTTCAGACTGTGATATGAAAAACAGAAATACATCTGAGAACTGCCGTGGAAAAGTATTTGACCCAGGTATAACTTAGTGAAAAGCCTAAGACTAAAATCCATTCTGAACTTTAATAGTATAGTTTAAAATTGTTATGTGTTTAACTTGTGTATATAATTTGTATATAATGTAAATATTTGTTTCTTTAGT
>KK122589.1:17912-43849 GCA_000611955.2 Stegodyphus mimosarum | reverse complement strand
GGAAATGAGTTATTTAGAGAACATAAATCACGTCATTAAAAATTTAAAACTTCGTTTTGCAGTTAACTCCCTGTTAACTTGGGCTGATTTTTAGCCTTATCTAAAATAAATTTAAGTTTACTTATTATGGAACGATGGAAATATTACTATCACAGATCATCAGCGTGAAACAAAGCAGTCTACAGAAAAGAAAGCAAAGTGGCTATGATAACAGAAGTAATAGCAATTGTTTTTAATTCACAATGATACCTAATGTAATTATGCATAATCCAGAATATGTAAACATCGTACAACAGAAAAGAAAACGTTCTAACGACTCTTTCACTAGAGTTTGAACCCATCGATACTGTTAAAGTTTTCTTGTAAACATCGTTGCTCACTGCCGCGTCTCCAATTACTGTTTCCAATTTTATGATGTTCAGTCTTCCGTCATTTACAGTCCTATTATAAGGTATTTTTCTCCCTCTTTTCTGCATTTTTTCGTGGTGTAAAGGTTAGCACATTCGGCGCGTATTCGAGACGTCCTGGGTTCGAGTACCGGCGAGGGCAGTGCACATTTCTCACCTCTCCTGCTTTAAAATAACTTAATGACTAGCACATCATATAATCATTAAATTCGGCAATAGCATAACATATAGCAGAATCCTCTATTACTTTTAGCCAATGTTTGTTCTATGTTGAGTGGTTCAAGTCTTAATAAATGTATTTCTTTGTTGTTAAAGTTTTCATAAGCACTCATTAAAATGGAAATTGCAGTTTTTTAATTAAAATTTTTAGGAACCCATATCTTAAGGTTTTTATTACAGCAACTTCAAAACCAGTTTTTCGAATTTCTGCTTCCGAAAAGGTATTTTTCACTTTGAAATCAAAAACATTTGACATGTTGTAGAGACTTTAGGTTTTTATTATGCTAGAGAAGGGGAAAATGAGCAGTGCCTTAACAGGGACTCGAACCTCTGACCTCTGGAATACGCGCCGAGCGTGCTAGCCATTACGCCATGTGCTGGCATGCTAAGAAGGCGGGAGAAATACCTTATATACCTTTTAAAGGGTGACTGGGGATTAAGTGACCCAATCGCCAAATCCTGGTGGTGGAAAATCATCATCCACCACCATTTTTAGTTCGGGCGCTATTGTAGAGATATTAGGTTATTATGAAGCAGGAGATGTGAAAAATGAGCATGCCCTCGCCGGGACTCGAACTTCGGACCTCTCGAATGTGCTAGCCGTTACACCATGAAGCCATACTAAGAAGGCGGGAGAAATACTTTATAATGTGTTTTATCAGCCAGAAGAGCATAATCAGAAACTCTGAAATCAGAGTATAATCACTGCTGTTTCGCCAACAGTGCTTCCACAATTAATATGAATAAAATATGCTTATTTAAACAGAGGGCAACGAGATTTAAAACTTCCATCACCGAAGCAATATTTGCTTCTTCTAGAGAATGTAATCCGTTATTCTTTGCAAATAATAATAGTCTGGCCGTCTCTCCCTCGTCACTAATACAAAATGTTCTGCGTAACTCTCGGTAATACTAGATTTTCTCTAATTTGCGACAAAGTCGAGAATACTAAAGCTGTATCTGTAGAGTGACTCTTAAGACCCGTATTCCATCGCTTCTGTTACGAAGTCTAATACCGAAACCATAATGTTAGAAAACGAATTTAAACATTCAGAAACTATAAATTGTGGAAATATTGAAATTACGAATAATATTTAGCTCTCATGTTTCGTCATAATTAATAAATCTAAACGTTGTACAAGAAAAGGCTAATGATATTTTAGGAAGATTAAAATATAACAAGATATGATTTTCTCCAAATTGAATTTCAGATTAACTGTAAAGTTCTACTGTCCTTCTGTTGTGTAGAATCTTTCTTTAACTTATTTACAATGCGTCAACTTGACGCTAACTTGGGCGGTAACTGAAATAGTAGAATCAAACTTAAGAATTTAAGAGGTTCACAAATAATAGAATTACTCTACGGGGCTCATATAATCTTGTAGCCTAGAGCGCGTAAATGAGTCTAGTGGCAGCAAGACAATAGCGATTATGCTACGCCAAACCAGCAGTAATTGCTAAACAGAAGTTTGTGTATAAGTACGCACGGCAATTTCCCGGACTCTCTCTCTCTGCTGGAACGTAGATATTTAACTTATTCTTCCACTGGTAAAATTTGCATTTCTTACGCGCGCTATCAAATTTAAATATTCTGGCACTGACAATTAGGGGAATGAAGACTTATAGGAAAGTAACTTAAAATTAAATGTAACTGGTTATTTAAAATAAATATAAATCCCTACATTTGTCCATATCAGAATTTAACAGACTTGGATAAAGGTCCTTAAAGACCTGTTACAAACTGATAAATTCTACAACTGACAAGATCTGAGCCCCGTTTACATTCAACTTACTAGAATTTAAATGATTACAGACGAAAATTTTATCTTCATAGCTCTGCTGGGCATCCTTTGTTATTCTTCAATTGTAGTTCAGTCAACTCCTTCCAGTCATCTGGAAGGAACACTTATGAATACATGATTCTAAATAACATGTAAAATTCACAATACAGTCTTTTATTAAGTTCTAGCCTTTATTTAGCGTAACTTTCTCAGCTTTTCCGAACATTACTGTTTTTCATGCCACAGTTATTCAATTCGCATTCATGCTTAAATTTTAAACTTTAATCCCCTTTTGGTATGACGCAACGAACCCCAAAATTAGGAAGAAGAAAGAAGAATAAAGAAATCATGATGTTAAAACAGTGTCTATAAATTCCAGAAAGCATCACTTCACTTCAAAGTGGAGATTTTTACAATCACGATAGTTTGTCGGCCGTTATCTACAGAATTTGCAGTCCTTTTTACCGCCTTCCACTTTTCCTCCAGGAACAGAACAGAAGATGCAGTGTATCGATTGAGCAGTTTATACACGGGAAGTCTGTAATTTATGCACCGAGTGTGGCGGAGAAAGTCCACGGGATTTGCAAACATAATTAGAAGCTCGAGAGAAGCATCCGCCTCTTGAAGAAGACTGTGACTTACTCAGAAACTGTAATCTTATGAAAGAAATTCATTCCCTTATTTCGAGAGTTATTTCTGAATAGCACTGTAAGGGGAGGGTCGCTTGTAAAGGCTAGAGTTTATCAAGATAGTTCTATGCCCATTCTTATTCTACCACTACAAAATCACTCTTCATTTCAAAGTAAAAGAAGAAACAAATAATCTTATTATAAGTGATTTAACATTGTTATTCTTCGTATCGCGTAGCACTATCGTCCGCGGAGCATTTCCGGTCCATGCATCTACACATACCGCAGAGTGTGAGAAATATTGCCATTTATGTGCCCCTTAAGACCTTTAAATTATCATTCCAGTTAAAACTGTTGTAGGAAGCATCAGATTAAATAATACTTTGCGTTTCCAACGACAAAACTGCTATATCATTTCTAATGATTGGAATTAATATATTTCCATTTCAAAAGCTCTGGTTTTGCTTACTTACTTCGTTTTCGAGCAAAAAATAGTAACAATAGAGAATTTCTAAAATTTTAAACTGTTTATGTTACCGCAGTACCACTTACAGCAACGCAGCACGCCTTGAACAATTCAGTTGTTAGTTACATTGCTTCCCACTTAAACTGCAAGCAATTGATCATCATATCCAGAAAGCGACGATTACTATCCGCTACATTTCAATTTAAACTATAGAAATTTTGCTATTACAGAAAACTCGAACTTTTTTGGATGCCTCCTAGAAACGAGTGAAATCATTTGTGCCCTTATCAGGTTTCGAATAATGGATCTCCCAGCTGCTAATTTCACATGTTAACTTCTTAATGTCCTTGGGTTCTGCACGGTTTAATGCGAGAATTCTTCTCAAATTCAAACTCTCTACGAGATGCCTAAAACTACACATTTTATCTACCTACATACCACAACTTATAGATACCTAAACGTATTATCATAGCAAAAGAATGAAGAATTTGCGATTTAATTAAATTGATAATAATTGGAAATGCTGAAGAACCATAGCTTGGTTTTTAACTTAAAATAATGCCCAATACAAAATCGTGAATATTTGGCTAGCTTGGGAATAATATACTACTGGCCTTAGCGTCAAATAATTTACAAAACGTATGATAGAATCAGAGAGGTGTGCAATAACAGCTTCAAACTTCTTAAAAACAGGTGTAGAGACATTAGGTTTTTTTGTAGTAGGAAATGGGAAGAATGAACAATGCCCTCACCGGGACTCGAACCACAGACCTCTTGAATACGCGGAATACGCGTCAAGTGTGCTGACCACTACACCACAAAGGCATGCCAAGAAGGCGGGAAAAATACCTTACAAGTTAGTTCCGGATTGCGGTCAGTTATCTGAAATAATAAAAGAAATATCTGAAATAATCTTTCAAAAGCGACGAGCATTTTCAGCGATATTCATTAATCTTCCTAGAATAAGACTCCGTTAAGAAATAACAGTATTTAAGCTTCCTCCTGTGTAACTGATATTTGTTTAAACTTCTGAAATGAACGCATTATTGTGGCGGAAGTTAGGAAAGCGAGAAATATCTAACTTGTTAATAACAAGCGTACATTTTCATAACACCGCTATTGCTAAAGCTCAATTTTGTTCTTTGCTGTGCTATTTTTTTTCCTTAAGTTCTGCTTAGCTGTAAAATAGCCGTCAGTCTTTCTTATTTGACGGACATTTTGCGTAGTTTCATCTCCTTTATTTTCGAATAATTGTATTTTATTTTATGTTTCATTTATTAAACATGTGTGTAACATATTTCTTATTTACAAAATTTTGCATTCTATTGCATTTTGTATTCATTGGCAGAAGAAAAAATAGCTGATTCGTAAAATTTGCTGATTTGTTATAGATCTTCTGTTCAGAAAAATCTAGGAGAAATCAATTAAGCATGTACAGTTTAAGTCCCTTAAAACTGGAAACAAGCACCAGGATAATTTCGAACCAAATTTGTAATACCTTTCTTTATAACCACGAATTCAATTTGAAAATGAGTTTCTCCACAAGATCGCCCGCTTCCCGGAATTTTCGTCACTCATGTTCTTTGAACACCATAGCTATCAACCGTGCAATGAAAAACCGGTAGAAATTTGAACAGCATGGCAACAAAACTTCAAATGGATTGGATTGCTTCGGATCGAAATATTTTAAATGACGGCAAATCAGGCGTATGCTTTCTGTCTATGATTCCTCCGTAGAGAAGTATTAACCCATAGGAGACTTTGTTAAGGCAACCGGCTCATACTCACGTTGTACACGAGGAAAAAACCACTCCCTTATGACCCCAAATCGAACTGCCATTAAACCACGGTTTTAACTCTCAGGCGCCGGAAGGCAGACTTCAAAAGAATTTCAAATCGACAAATGTGATTGATAGAAAAGAAAATAGTCTGATATATTTTGGAATGTTTGTAGAAGTAAATTTAATGCTATTTTCCTCAAGTCTCTTTATAATGTGTGATTGGAATCATTAAACTAGTTATAACGTGATTTTAATTTTGCAATTTCATAAAAATATATCCTCATGAAGAGCAGAGAAAAAGCAGACGCAGATGATATTTCAGGAAACCTAAGCTCAGATGTCACAGTAATAAATGCAGGCAATTATCATTTATCAAGTTTGTTTAAATTTATTGAAAATGTAGTTCCAAAAATTTGTAGAAGCCAATATATGCTTCCATTTATGCTTTTTAAGCGCTTCTGTGTTATTCTATTCCTTCCTTTAAAAACAGAATGCAGAGCATAATTTTTACTTCTTGATTGAAAGAGCTAAAATTATTTTTTAAAAAAAATAGGAGTAGAGTGTGTTAATACTCTAAGTTTATCATTATTATTAGTAATAATCTCATTAAAATTAAGCTCATCTTTTATTCATGGCCTGAAAAAAATTAAAATGAATTTGAGACAAAATTTCCCTTTCGCTGACCAGAAATAAAAATGCATTTTAATAAAGCAAAAAGTGAAATTTATTCTCGGAAGTAAGCACATCAAACTCCGCTAAAGGTGTCAGTAATGCGTCTCGGAACGCTGATCTCGCTTGACAAGCCAATGCTGCCACAGAGGAAAGTAAATCACGAGGTAAGAAAAGAAATATGAATTTTAACGCCGCGTCGTTGTTTTACCGAGGCTGATATTTTTTAAAGTTTATTTAGCTTTTTAAGTTTGTGATTGATGAGTTCTCGCAGAACCCCATTCCCCCTACTCTTACCGTGTTTGAAAAAAAATGGCGCAACATGTAAAGCTTCACCTTTGGCATGTAAATTAAAAATTGATTTTAAATTTGTTAATATGTTTATTTACGAAAAATGAGTTTGCGAACAAATAGTGGCAAAAGAACAATATAGTAGAAATCGTAGTATCCGTGTTAAAGAAATCAATGGGTTTCTTTTTCTCTCGATTAAATATTTATTAACATTAGAAGCGTTTTTGAGATAGAATTTTGATTATCACGCTATGTTGGTTTTGCTGCCATGAATGTATAAACTTGTCTTGACAAACAGAAGACATGTAGTAAATAAACGAACAAATTCAATGCCATGACCAAGACAAATGAGTAAACTTTATCTCTGGCTGTAGTTTCATTGAACTTCATGCAAACTTTATCAAAGCGTGGAGGAGAACGCTTAGAAGTTGCAGTACTTTGTCGAAAGGACTCGAAAAGACTTTTCTGTGTCTTCGGTAGGAATAGGGGTACATGTGCGTCGTTTAAGCTATTGCTATGCCAAAAAAATCCAATTTTGCCGAAGGTGTAGTAAAATCTATTCCGAGTCCATCTCTGATTTCGACGGGTACTACGACTTTCACATTAAGCACTATGATTTCTATTACATTCATTTCTGCGTTAACAGTGGTTGGTTAATTATATTAATGTTTGATTAATTGGTTAATCTTGGTTAATTTTTCATATTAATAGGGGCTCAATAAAACTGGACTGAGTTCCAAGGAAACTGTAAACAGCGATAAATGTTTGTTTAGTTTTGCCAATTATTATATACAATTTAATTCACTATTAAACTGCAAAATGTTAGTTTCTTTAAATATAACGTTCGTAATTTATCTTCCATTTGCTTTTGAGCTTTATTAGGTCTTAGACAATTCCCTTTCGATAAATAGTAACCTAATTTGTTTGTTCTTTTAATTTAATCAGTCTGTACTTGCTTAAAAAACTAAATGATTTAAAAACATTTCTTAATAGTTTAGACCTTTATTTTATTTTTAATAATAAATCTAACTGATATAAATTGAAATACGTGCAATACTATTGCAATTGTTTATAACGCCGTTTATTACATACCTAGAACAGAATTCCTTTTTTACTCTAACTCAAATGTTTTTTTTTCCTTTTTTTTCATGAATTGAATGCTTAACAAGTAAAATAGGATAGAACTCTAATTATCCGAAATACTTGTGGAACAAAACAGTAGAAATCGAAATGAGTTATGAAATGTAAGCTCTAAGAGTGTTGCCATTCAACAAAATGTAAGATGTTTAATATGTAACGTAAATTTTACCAACCCATAATTGACTAGCATATTGAGCGGTTTGTAAACACTTAGTAAGGTAAATATTTACATGCAGCATAAATATATTGACACTGCAGAAACTATTAGGCTTTTAGGATCATTAAAAAAAAGAAAAAGAAAAAAATAGGGCAATTTGCCCAGAAGGGCTGTTAATTTCTTTTGGTATTTTACGTCGTCCACTATAAAACGGCATTTCACTTTTCAAATTTTTGCCACTAAATCTTAGAGCCCTGGATTATATTTAAAGAAATTAAATAATGAAGAATCAGCATGAATGTATGTATGTTTCTCGCATTGTGAAAAAACAACGGTACCCAGAGACATCGATTTTTGTATCACATAGTTCTTCACTTGAATGTGGGAATCTGAAAGCCCAAATTCACTTGAATGTGGGAATCTGAAAGCCCAAATATGGAATTTGAAATTTGTTAGTCCAAAGGGGCAATTTTCCCAGAAGGACTATTGATTTCGTTTTGGCATTTTGCATTGATTCACCACAAGGCTGTTTCACTTTCAAATTGTTGCCACCAAATAGTATCACCCTGTATTATATTTAAAGAAATTAAATAATAAAAATCTGCATAAATGTATGTATGTTTCTAGCACTGTGATAAAACAACGGTACCTAGAGCCATCAAATTTTGAATAGTGAAAGTTTTTACCCGAATATGGGCATCTGGAAGCCCAAATTTGAAATCATTATCGATTTCATAGTTTGTAAAACTTTAACGAATTTTTGATTAACAAACTCAAGGTTTGAATAGCCAGCAATGACAACGTTGTACAGAAAAAAAAATTATCTTCAGCGCGCGAGATTGTGTGTCGGAAATTCTAAAGATATGCTGTTTTTAAATATTATGTGATATTGCTGTTGAATTGAATTTTATGATTTAAGTGAGAAGAACGTGACGTTTAATAAATAAAGGTAGCACACAGAACGTTAAAAAGGCGCCCCTTTCAACGTAATATAAAATCTGAAAGCTTTGAGATTTCTTATAGGCTCACCAGCGGCCGAGCGGTAAAGTCGCTAAACACTTGTAGTTTGGTCCAAGGTTCGAATCCCTTGAAAGGGTTGGCTGCGTGGGCGTTTACTTGGTTTCCCCATGTGTAAGTTGTATAGAGCCAGTTTCTCTTAGAAAGTCTTCCACGAAGGCATCCCTTCCCTTAGGCAGATAGTCCTCGAGACTTTGCCCTAATCACATAAATCAAACCAAACCAGATTTATTTATACATATATATATTTAAGATTTATTATTAAGCCTCATTTTCTTTGCATTTACGTCGAATACAGCTCAATAACAAAATGCTTTTAAATCGCCTTAGTTTATAACTCGATAATCTTTGAGATTAAATTTGAAAGCATCTTAGTCTTCACTGAATGGCAACACGCTGGCACGTGAAAGATAAAAGTATTTTATTTTCGGCCGCGGCAACATATTGCTTTCATAAAAACGAGTTTTCTAATGAAAACTGAAACATAAATACTTACATTTTTTTCTAAATGGCAACAATCTCACGCAGTGGCGATAAAAATGTTTTATTTTGAACAGTGCTGCCACTGCTCGCTGTCATTGAGTTTGCTAATTAAAGATTCATTAAAGTTTTACAAAATGTGAAATAAATAATAAAACAAATTCGAAATTCAAAACTCGGGCTTCCAGGTGCACATACTGGATTGGAGGAGTACGTTATTCAAAATTCGATGGCTGTAGTTTCCGCCGTTTTTTCAAAATGCGAGGAATATACACGCAGATTCTTCATTGTTTAATTTCTTTAAAAATAATACCGAACATTAATCGGTGACAATTTAAAATGTGATACGCTGTTTATGTTCAAAATGTTAAAAAAACGCCCCTTTGGACGTAATTTAAAATCTGAAACCTTTCAGATTTTTTTTTCTGTTATTATTTTTTTCCCCTTTGAAATTTCAATAATCTTCGGATCATTGAAATTTCAAAATAAGCGTTTACAAGGTCATTTGTCTCTGACTTTAGAACACTGGATAACTTGTACAAAGATACCGGAAACTTTATGACTGTGCACCATTATGAAGGATGTTCCATTAGAAAGATTCACTGCCTGAGACTTTTTTTTTTTTTTCGTAATAGCATTCCAAGTCTAAATTTTTCGTTCTCTCTTTTTAGGTACGATTTTCAATGATTGTGGGACATGTCCTCGCCTACCCCTCTGGACGAATTCTCGACGCCTTTGACTCTGCTGGACATCGCGCTCATCATCTTCCTGACGCTCATCATCTTAGTGACGATTTTAGGTAACACGCTCATCATCGCAGCGGTGGCTACGACCCGGCGCCTGCGCACCGTCACCAACTACTTCGTGGTCAGCCTGGCAGCGTCCGACTTGCTGGTGGGCCTACTAGTCATGCCGTTTGCCGTGGTCAAAGAGGTGACAGATGGCCTCTGGCTTTTTGGGCAAATTGCCTGCGAGCTCTGGGTCTCCCTGGATGTTATGCTATGCACTGCATCCATCTTGAATCTTTGTTGCATAAGCTTGGACAGGTGAGACCAAGTTATTGTACCTGCTGTCGTTAATAACAGATAATCTGAACATGAAATTTTTACATGTTCAGATTATCTGTTTTTTTTTTCAAGCAGCTTTTGATTAGAAGTGGTACAGATAGACAACGATGAAGTTCTATTTCTAGTTTTAATTTTAAAAAAATCTATTTACCAAATATCTAGAATCTAACAGTCTATCTTAACTATCTAAATTTCGAAGTCTTTTATACTAATTAACCAATTTTTGTGATTTAAACCTTTATTATAACTCCTTCTTCCCGTAGCCCTAATCAGCAAATAAATTAGACTGAAGCGTATTTGAATGCTTTAGATGTAGAGCACCTGGCCATCGATGTCTGCAGTTTACGTTCTATCGACTAGTTCTGCTAGCGAATATTCCGGCTTTAGCTATTTTGTTAGCTAACGGTAATACGCGACATTAAAGTTTTGAACCAGCCTAAGTAAGCTGATTTGTGTATTATGTTACTGTTAATTTGAAATTTAAATTTTGCCATTTTAAATACTCGCAAGTGTTGGAGTTTATTTGTACGCACAAGTTGTGCTTCTAAGGGTTAATAAAGGGTTTTTCAAGGATTAATAAAAAGTTTATTTAATTTCTTTATTCTTATTCTTAGACTTCGTTATAATATTTCAGGCGATGCGATAATTCGCTAGTCAGTCAAATAGGGTCTGAAGGATTTTTTTGAGATAGCACTGCCATAAAAATTCTAAAGCTTTTAGATTTTATATTACGCCCAAAATGGCGTTTCTTTCACGCGGATTCAAAACGGGATTTGAAAAGTCACACAGACATTTAAAGTCATTCGACACAAAATATCTTTAGATATTGTACCATCTTTGCGTTGCTACGCTACCAACATAATACCAGTAATAAATGTAAAGAAACCTTGCTCTTTAAATATCCGTACTTGAAGATGCACGCGACGTTAATGTTAATGGAACTCTTTGAAATCGTTGAATTTGTTAGCCAAAAATTCGTTTTAAATTTTACAAAATATGAAATAGATACTAAAACAAATTACAAATTTGGGCTTCAAAACGCCCATATTTCAGTGGAGGACTACGTTATTCAAAATTTGATGTCTATAGGTACCGTTGTTTTTTCACAATGCGAGAAACATACATACATTCATGAGAATCGTCATTATTTAATTTCTTTAAATATAAAATATTTGGTTGCAACAATTTGAAAAGTTACACAGACTTTTATATTGAACCAACGCAAAATGTCAAAACGAAATTAATAGCCCGTCTGCACTAAAAACCACTGCACTTATAGGAGACATGACAATCCATAGAAACCATGATTTTCAGTGTTAGGTACACTACACAACGCTAAAGAAATTTAGGGCAGCAGTTTTGATTTTATGGAAAGTAAGAAGTATTAGGAAGCAATGGGGCATTAATCTTTCCACCGTTGCCAGATTAGGCAATTTTATTCTACCCAAACGCGTGCGATACTTGCCAGTGGTAAATTTGTAATACGATCTATGTTCGTTTGCGCCTACTGCGATGCGTAACTAGAACGTGATTTGAGTTATTTGGTGACCATAAAATATTTGCGAACGTGCTTGGAAAATTTGGTTTCCTAATCCATTTTAAAGCCAATATTTTCGCGGTATGTTTATAAGAATCATATCATGCGATCGTGCACATGTGTTGGTCCAAGTTGAGTGTCTGTTCGTATTTATATTTCAGGATACCGCAAGTTACGTAATACCGATTTAAAAGGTTAACGCAGTAGTTATAATGCATTATAAACTTATTAACATTTATAAAATTTATGAAAAAATTTTAAATAATTTCTCGGGAAATTAGCTAGAAATAGATTAACAGCATTAATTTTCCCGGGATATTTTTCCAGAATACGGAGTAAAATACCTTTTTTAGACAATTTACTCTAATTGAAAACTGTCATTAATCAGTTTCGACTGAGAGATGGGCACTGCAAAAACATGCTTCTTTTCCTAAAGCTTAAATTTGGGCTTGCCTTAGTATAGGAAATGAAAGATACTAGGATGCAGAAACAATAAAATTTTATTAATTAGTTAGGAATAAACTGGAGGTACAGGATTCAATAGTCGTTCACATTACGTTATTTTTATTTATTTAACTTTCAGTGAATCAAATGGTTAAACAAAAGATGGTATATTTACATGTACCAAATTTATGCTTAACAGCAAATTTGTGCTCAACAAGACAAATTTATGCTCTCAAAACGTAAAGATAACAAAATAAATTTTAAAGTATTGTTCGTGAGAAAATGATAAATTACCTTTCTCAAACAAAAAGTAACATTTTTATACAGTATTAGGTATGGATTTTTGGAAGGCTACATATAAGAAAACCTGCAGGGGTACAAACAGAAGATTAGATAGCTCAATTTCTTTTTAAGATTTTAATTAAGCTACCTTATCCAGGAACCTTGTAAAGATTTGAGAAAGAATACAGGTTGCAATTAAACTATATTCTTTTTATAAAAAAATATTTTTTTGTTCACCTTTAAATTAAAATTAACCACGGTAGCTGCTGGTGTGTTTGAGGAAATATCCATAAGTGCAACATAATTACTAGGCGGGTTTCCTTAGAAGAGAGTTCTTCACGAAGATACATTCCCACTTAGGCACATAAGCCTCTTGCTTTTGGCTATGTTCAAATATAATAACTAAGAGCACTGAATTTACAAAAGGCTATTCTACGAGAGAACGAAAGGGGTCTGTACATTGGGCTAATATTTAGCATGTCTTGCATCAATAAAAAATGCTGACAATTTTAGAAAAAATGAAAATCAGATACAATATTCAAGCAAAATGACTTAACGATATAAACGCAAATTCTTAAACAAAGCATTTACACATAAAATTACATAAATTTACACACATTACAAGTTAAAAATAAGACAGAATGTTTGTTTTTTCATTTTACGAGTTTATTTGTGAAACTATCTAAGAAATAACTGCATTTTATTTTAAGCGTCTAGATAATGTGTAGAGTCAATACGTTATTTTGAAGCAGGAGATGGGCAAAATGTGGAATGCCTTCGCCGGTACTCCAACCTGGGCGCTCGAATACGCGCCGAGTGTCCTACCATTACACCACGAAGCCATGCTGGAAAGAGGGAGAAAATACATTTTTAATAATATCAGCTTTCATACTTACTAAAATTAAAAATTTCATGAAGACATATCCATTTCAAGCTCCTGAAAACATATGTCTGTGTTCGTGCTTGGCGTTTTTATGCTCTATTAGCTCATGCTTACATGTATTTCGCCGTGTTTTACTTTAGTACTTCCCAGGCTTTATTAGGTAACATAAGATTAGCATTTCATGAACAATCAGCTGTTGGGTTGTGCGTGGTTGCGAGTGTAACTCTCAGTGCAGATTACTCCCAATTTTTTTCTACTCTGCATTTATTTGCAGCAAAATTTACATTTCTTCGCCCATCTGGCAAATACATATAAGTTAAAAATTAGAAGATTTCTTGCTACCCGGCAGATACATTACATTATATCTCTGTTCTTTATTCTATCAACGGTGAAACACACGAGATCCTAGCGTTTTTCTCCCAAGTTCTTTAACACAACAAAACGCCTTCTTTGAGCGGAGCGCCATTTAACTACAAGAGATAAGCTAAAACAAACAAATAAAAGTTTTATAGAGATGTTAGGTATTTCGAAGCAGAAGACGTGATAAATGAGCAATGCCCTCGCCGGGACTCGAACCACAGACCTCTCGAATAAGCGTCGAATGTGTTAACCATTACGCCAGGAAGACATGCGAAGAAGGCGGGAGAAATACCTTATACACTAAGCAGTACAAAAAATAATAAAACATGCTTAACTTAAATCTCACAATTAATGGTTAATGTTCTTCATTCATTGGGAAAAGACACAGTTTCGTAATTAAGACGTTTAAGGATTCCGCGCACAGTTTTTAGTCTTACCACTCGAACATTTTTTCTCTTCCATGGAATACTTTTGTTACTCCTCCAAGTTTCTAACACAGAGAAGGTACATTATCTTTTTTAATGAAAAATAAGTCATTTACAGGAATGTTTCTGCTAGGTTGCTTCCAATTGCTACGCTGCTGTAGTTCGTAAAGCTATGTTTTAGACTAACGCTTCCAAAATCCTTGGGATATCTGCTGTATTCATTACTTCTCCGCACTTGAATCACTCATATTTCCGTTAAATCTTGTTCTAGGATAGCTGTTAAAGTAGTCCCTATAATAAAATACACTCACTTCCAAAAGTTAAGCACGAAGATGTAAAATGCAAAACAAAAATCATTAAATACTTATTTGATTGACACAAAATTCGGCAGGAAAGTACGATATATATTTATGCATAAAACAAAATCAATAATTATATACAGAAATGAAAACAATATTCAGTTTTTGTAAGTTATCAGATAATGACATACTGGAGACTTAAATAGAATTATGTATAAAGTGAAAATAAGCAACATAAAATGAAAAAAAGGACATTAATAGGGTATGAGATCCCCCCTCATCTGTATACAAAGTTTATACCTTGTGACCATGCTTTCAATTAGGTGGTCAACCACCGCAGAATTAATAATCGCTATTCTTCTTGTAGAGCAGTTTCCAGCTCAAAATGAGTGGCTGGAAGTGAGAAAAGTGAAGATACAGCACGGTCGAGAGCATCCCAAAGATTTTCAATGGGATTAAGGTCGGGCGAATATGCTGGTCACGCCATACGCGCAATCTCTTCAGTCTCCAGGTAGTCATCGACGATGTCAGCTCTATGGGGCCGTGCGTTATCGTCCATTAAAACAAAAGTAGGGCCAACTGCTGCAGCGTACAGTCTCACAATGGATTCTAGGACTTCATCTCGATACCGGACAGCCGTCAAAGAACCACTTTTAAAGACGTGCAGGTCGGTGCGGTATCCTAATGAAATCCCTGCCCACACCATAATGCTTCCGCCTCTGAATGCGTAATGTTCGGGGATGTTTTGACACTGATTGCTTGTTTCTTGTCCACGCCCAATTCCTTATACGCTTGTCATCTGGCTCCAGAGCAAATCTTGACTCATCAGTAAACATGACAATGCCCTAATCAGACACATTCGAATTGACATGCTCCCGGCACCACTGTAATCGTGCCCCTCTTGATTGGACGGGTAGAGGAACACAAACTTGAGGTACCCGGGCGTACAGTCTAGTCATATGTAATCTTCGGCGTACAGTAGCTGCAGATATCACCTTACCAATGGACGCTGTAACCATAGATGTCACACGATAGCAATATATCGATCTTCCGCGGGGGTTGTAACCCTTGGGCGACCGGCTACGGACCATCGGACAACTGTCTATGTGGTTTGGAATTGTTTCCATAAACGTAAAATTACAGAATGATGAATGCTGAAGAGAAGAGCAACATCTGTCATCGACTATCCTGCTTCAATAAAGCACTGTCTACAAAACGCCAGCGCTCAGAATCTTTCACTCGTCTGGAACTCATAGAAACACGTATGTCTTGAAAACAAATTGTATGAAAGTTTTAAACACCTTCTGTCAGCACTTACAATCAATTTTTGTAATCCTTCATAAAGCTGGCTTCTTATGAGACTGCCCTTTTTGCATATTTCTTGACAGGAAAGCGCGATTGGCTGTTCCCTAACATATTTGCATACTTCAATCTACCTCTGCAGTGAATTGCATCCTCTTCAATTCTGACTGGGTTCCGGAAATTAACATTTTCCTCTCCGTTCTTAACTTTTGGAAGTGAGTGTATCTAGGAATCAGAGCTGCTAGGTGACTGGAGACTGGTGTTATTGGCCTCAAGTTTAAACATACTTCAATTTGTGTAATTAGAGTTAGGAATTCTTCGTAAGTTAAAATTTGTAATCCAACACATTTTTTTAAAGGCAACTTCAGGGATCTAACAGCTGCCTTGAATATACTACCATGATGTGGAGAAGCTGGCGGACTGAACGTCCACTTTATGTTTTCATTTGAAATCCATCCTTGAAATATTGTGCTTGATGGGGTACAAGTATAAGGTACTTTTCCCGCCTTCTTAGCATGCCTTCGTGGTGTAATGGTCAGCACACTCGGCGCGTATTCGAGAGGTCCGAGGTTAGAGTCCCGGAGAGGGCATTAGTCATTTTTCACGTCTCTCAGCATAAAATAGAAAACCTAGTGCTTTTACAATGTCACCCGAACTAAAAAAGGTGGTGGATGATGATTCTCCACCACCAGGATTTGGCGATTGGGTTTCCTAATCCCCAGTCGCCCTTTAAAAGGGGGAGTATATAAGGTACTTCTCCCGCCTTCTTAGCATGCCTTCGTGGTGTAATGGTCAAGCACACTCGGCGCGTATTCGAAAGGTCCGTGGTTCGAGTCCTGGCGAGGGCATTGCTCATTTTTCACATCTCCTGCGTCGAAATACTTAATGTCTCTAGAAGTGTACTAAAACTTTTATTTGTTTGTTTTAGCTTAATTCTTATAGTTAAATGGCGTACTGCTCAAAGTAGTAATTTTGTTGTGTTAAAGAACTTGGGAGCGGAAACGCTAGGATCTCGTGTGTTTCACCTCTGATAGAATAAAGAACAGAAGCATAGTGGAATGTATCTGCCGGGTAGCAGGAAATCTTTTAATTTTTAAGTTATATGTATTTGCCAGATGGGTGGAGAAATGTAATTTTGAAAAATACCTAATATCTCTACAGAAGAAACTGCTTCTTTGTGGATTTTATTTGAACCAATAAAAGAATTTTTTCCCCTGATGTCTACTACACGATTTCTAACAAATTGTTTCCATTCATTGGTTGTTCTGTTCATCCAGAAGACGCAAATTTGAGAATCAGTCCGGTAAAATACATTTCCTTTATCCAACATGGGAAATTTTCTATTGTAAATGCGAAACTAATCTTGCGGAAATTACTGTTCCCGGTAATTCAAGCCTAGAAAGTGCTACTTTTTTTAATTAAGCCAAATAATATTTTGACATTATGAAACTTGCTTTTTACTTGTCCTTCTTCAAAAATCTAAAGTATGCTAAGGCGGCATAACACTTGATGCTGGCACCTGAGAATACATGAAATTTTAAAACCTTCCAATACACAAAGACCTTATTTTGTACTAATCAATAATTTTTTATTTTAAGAAACATTCATTTCCCTTCTGCTTGCAATTTCTTGCTAGAATGCAAATTTAAATGACGTATATGTAAATCTCAATAAGTTTGGAAGTAGTATTTAAGTAACAGAATTTAAGAGTTCGCAGAAGAAAAGTACCAGCCAACATTTATGGCCTAACTGAAAAGATAAGGAATTTAAGTTTTAAACTAATCAAATCTTAAGTTAGTTGCAAGGCTACTCAGTACTAAATAACCCTCAAGTTGGTCTAAATATTCTTTAAGACAAAAAGCGGTGGTATAATAATGACAGGTAATTTAAAATCTTATTTTAAATAGCATTTTCTTCCAATATGAAAGAAACAGACCTTCTACCTTTTTTATTACACCTGGAAGAGATTTATTTTTTTAGTTAATACTTAAATTCATGTCTCAGAAAAACAAAATCCATAGATACGGTCATATTTTGGAAACTGAACAGACGAGAAGAACGGGAAGAATCTAGAAGCAGCCATTGACAGAAACGTCCACTACACGAAATACGTATAAGATATTTAATTTGCGTGCTATCCTCCAAGCGTCCTCGCGCAAACCGTTGTTCCGATTGGTGTCATTCGACAAAGGATAAGGTTTTTAAATTTTTCTCTCAAGCTGGACCAATCTGTGGTTAACTAGAAACCAGGGGGTTTAAAAGTAACTAACGAGCTTCTTAGTAAATTTAAATTTTTATTTTACTCTTTTTAATAACGTATCTAATTGATATAAATTAAAATACGTTTAAGTTTTATAACAAAGTCGGCCGTAATTTTTTGTACTTTGGGAAATAATTTTTTTTTTAAAAATGTAGTTGACTTTGTCAGTTTTATCTGTTTATTTTTAACTAATATTTCGTTTTAAGTTGAAAAGGCCTTTCCTATCACTCTCTTTTCACCCACGTTTTTCATACCAGAATGTAAATGAGATAGCGGGATTTTATTCAGATTAAGGTAGAATGAAGAGCTATTTAAGCAAGAGTTAGTTTGAGAACGTGTCTGACAGTTCCAGGCCACATTGTGCTGTGATGGTTAGCAACTTGCGTTAGCGGCGTTGATGTGTTCTCGTCTTTAGGCTTGTCTCGCCGGTTACTACATACCAGAGCTCTTCCTGCGCGTTAAAGTATTCTGTGAGTCGTTAAGCTAGCCTACCACACCTTGAAATTACTATTTATTACGTATTTCTGTTAAGCCAGAAATAGTGGTTTGCTGTAACCCAAGTTGGGTCATTTCTTAATTTGATGCTTGAATAAAAGTGTCATATACACTCTTCTTCTGATCTCTGTTTAGTTTTACAAGGCTAGAAGATAGTTCTTCAGCAGTCGCCCTTTTTTTTCCTAGCAGTCGCCCTTTTTTTTCCTAGCAATCCCCCCTTTTTATTTCCTAAGTTTTATGTTTCCAAAGTGTCAAAGACTTTAAACTTTCATTTTCGAGGTTTCATTTAATAGAAGAAACATATTCGAAAATTTGCTTTTTAAAAATAATATCATTGAGATGTCCATGTTCATGCTGTAATGTCGTGTAATCTTTACTATCATAAAATGTACGCGACGTTGAAAGACTGTTTAGTGAATTATCACTAAGTTTTTTAAAGTTCTGCAGACTCAGCAGAAGAATGTATATTATTAACTCAAATAAAGTTTAATAGGCGGCACCAACACGTGCTTACAGAAGCCAACAGTTGAGCTTAAATCAAAAGGTAATGAATAGCTTAAAATTGATGAAGTTAAGTATAGCCTAATGGCTTCACAGTTTAAGGACTCTGACTTGAAGTCCGCGTAAAAAAGACCTAACGGCAAGAATAACTCAACGCCTTAGAACACTAGAGAATCAAAGTTAGTAGCGTGGCCTTCAAGCAGGCAGATGCTCTGATTTCACTCCCGAAAGCCTTCCTTTAAATACTTCCTTCTTTCTAACTAATTTGAAAATCGTGCAAGCTGGAAATTGACATTCTGGAACGGAAATGAAATAAGGTTTGATAGGAAAGGTACTTTAACTGTTTAGAAGATCAAATGATACTCTAGAGTGTCTTTAACATTCATAAACCTGAGCACGTAGGTTTCGAAAAACACGCTCACACATTCTGTGTGGAATTACAGCTGTCTCATTATGAACATTTCTTCTTTTTTTTTTCAATTGGGTCACTGCAAATGGGAGTTTTATTAGAAAAAGATAAGATCAAGATTAATCAGAGGCCATAGGATACCATCTCTAAAATAAATTAATTTAAATTTTCATTTTCGAGACAATAAATTAATTTATAGGGCTCCATATTTTTTAACCACCTGCATGAACACGTTTGAAGTATTTCATGTGGCATCACTACTGCATTAAGCTTTCTTGTCGTAACCCTCAACTTCCTGCAACTCAGGTGAGAAAAATTCCTGGTTACGGATTGTTTATACACAGGCATGGGCAAGCTAAATGCGGCTCTTGGGCCCCTTAACTCCGGCTCGCGAAGGGATGAGGATCTTTGGCCGTTTAAATACGACTCACCTACATTAAATGATATTTTTATTTTTGAAATGCAGCTGCATTTTCAAACAGATATCAAGCAACGATACGCTTCTTTACCAGTTAGTAATTTAATATTTTGAATTTAATGTGTGTAAAAATTTAGTCGGTTTCAAACTGCCCTCAGTGAGCTAATCGTCAGAGGAAAAACAAAATGGAAAATAAATCCGTTTCTATGAATTACTAGAGTGATAACTTTTTATAAGCACGTAATAGTCATTAAGACAATACAAAAAATAGATTCCAAAATCACTTAAAATGTAGTAATCTCTAAAACTCTCTTCTTCCACTCAGGTGGATAGCATTTGTGTGTTCTGCCATACTCTGCTAATCAAGCAATTAAGCAAGTCTTTCTAGAATAACAATTTTTCCATTGTGCACACTCTACCATTTCACTTATTTTATGATTTCTAGCGTAGAACGTGTAAGTTAAAAAAATCTTGGGATCATTTTCAAAATTAGGCAAATGAAAAGTTTTTATCTTGCTGCACTTCGAAAAATTATTATAATTCCTTCTTATGATTTCAGTCTACTTAAACTAGTCAGCAATCATAAACGGAAGAGGGAGTTCCTGTATGAAAAACGTATGTTCAGTCGCATCTTATATCGAAAATAAGTATGAAATATGTATACCGAAAGGAAAATTAAAATAGAGCATTTCCTGAAAATAAAACTTCTTATATTTATATGACACTATAGTAACTGCATAAAAAATTCTTTATTTATTTACTTCAAACATATCTTTTAGTCAAAATCTCTTTCAGCAGTTTGAAAAATCAAAACTTCTTGAATCTTATGCGGCTCCTACTGCTGTGAAGTTTGACCATCCCTAGTCTATAGCCTTAACCATTTTTTCGCTTCGCAGAGAGCAGCTTCGTTCTGTTTGCTTTTATTTACGGTGGAACGTAAAAACAGTTTGTATGAATTTTTTTATCCATGACTTAATCGAATCAACAGTAAGGCACTGACTGATGTCATGCTAATTGTGATGTAAACAACATATGAGTGGTACAGTTACATAAATGCGCATTTTTCACCTGTGAAGCGTTCCAAGTTTCTGAATAAATTTCTCAGAAGTGACGTATCTCTAGCCACCATCCGCACAGACGTCGCTCAAATAGTCTCTGAAATAAACAGAAATGACATTTGCAAAAATTTATGATCCGCCCTGAATTTCCAACCAATAACTCCTATGAGTATTTTCAGCTTTGATGGTATTAATAAAAGAAGCTTCATAACACATTACGTAACTAGTATGGAATAATTTTTTATTAGCCCAGAAGGACTATTATTCTCAAAACAGCATTTTGCGTGAAATCACTATAAACGGCTTTTATCACTTTTCAGATTGTTCCCACCAAATATTGTACTCCTAAATTATATTTAAAGAAACTAAATAACGAAGAATCTGTTTGTATGTATGTAATACGTTACTCGCATTGTGAAAAAAAAATGATATCTAGAGCCATCAAATTTTGAATAATTTAGTCCACCACCCAAATATAGGCACTGTAAGCCCGAATCTTGAATTTCGAATTTTTTTTTTATTATCCTCTTCATATTTTTGATACTTTAACGAATTTTTTATCAAGGAACTCAATGATTTCAAAAAGGACAATAGCAACACACTGTACAGAATAAAATATTATTATCTTCAGCGCGCGAGGCTGTCTATCGCAAATTCTTAAGATGTACTGTTTTTAAATATTTTTAGCCCAAATGGTCTCAAAACTTGTATGCATGTGTAAATGAAAAAACGCCCCTTTCGACGTAATATAAAATCAGAAAATTTTCAGATTTTTTAATATTTTGCTAACTTTTTTAGCGTTGTTCTTTTTATTATTATTATTAGCTTTATTATTATAGTTGTTACTTTTATTATTTATTTGTTTTTATTTTTGATTTAATTTATTTTCTATTTCTTATTTTTTATTATGCTTAACATTTACATTAAATGCTTGGAAATGTATTATATTTTATTATGTTCAACATTTAAATGCTTGGGAATTTATTATTTTTTATTATGTTTAAAATTTACTCTTAAGTGTTTAGGAATTACTCTTAAATGCTTGGAAAAGGTAAAGCCTTTGATGAAAAATACTCTAGTCAGAAACACTCAGATTGCAATTTTATTTTTTTCGTCCTTTCTTTTTTTCACTTCCGTTTGAGCTGTGCTTTTTTAAGCCCAAAAGGCGTTGGCCCAAAAGGGCTATTAATCTCTTATTTGGCAATTTTCGTTGAAAACTTTAAAAAGCTGTATTACTTTTCAAATTGTTGCCACCAGATACTATCGGCCTGCATTATATTTAAAAAATTAAATAATGAAGAATAGGCATAAATGTATGTACGTTTCTCGCATTGTGATAAAACAAAGGTACCTACAGCCATTAAAATTTTGGATAACATAATCCTCCACCCGAATATGGGCATCTGGAAATCAAAATTTGGAATTTGTTTTATTATCTATTTCATATTTCGTAAAACTTTAACGAATTTTTGATTAACAAACTCGACGATTTCAAAGCGAGCAGCGGCAACACTGTATGAAAAAAAAACAGATGCTCTTTTTAAATTATTTTCCGATATTGCTGTTGAATTGAAGTTTATGATTTAAGTGCGAAGAACATGATATTTAATAAATAAAGGTAACACACAAAACGTTAAAAAAAAGCTTCTTTGAGCGTAATATAAAATCTGAAAGCTTTCAGATATTTATTTTTAAAATTCATTTCGCCCATTCCATTGTCTGGGTGGCAGATGGATAGTAAAAACTTCCGATTAGAAGGCAAATGGATAGAGTTTTCTCTGTGCTGCATAACTTAGATAAGTTATGAGTCACAGTCACAATGAATTGTTAAAATTAGCAACTCATTGTGACTGTGAAAATCAATCTGGTTGTACTTGCTGAAAGACAATCTCCACAAAAAAAAAAAAAAAAAAAAAAAAAAAATGTCACTTTCTCCTCTCCAAATATTTAATTCCGTCTGCACAGTAATAAATTCTTGCCTGTTGAAAAAATAAAACACCACCTCCCCTCCTGTGGAGTTTATTCTTTCACATGACTGCGTCTTCAAATGAATGTTATCGATCCAAGTGTTTCCCACATAAATGGTAGATTTGGATTAGGGCACTGATATATCGACAGCTGGACGAGAACGTTCTTAATTAAGGTAGCGAAGTGGATATGCGTGGGTCGGTTGGTGTACACGGCACAGAAATGCGATGCTTTAATTGGCTGGAAAGACAGCTCGTCTCTGAAATACGGGGTCGTTGTGAAAAGCATTCTTCGAAATCAGTTGCCTCTAATTAGTTTCATGTTAAAAGCAATCAATTTCCTGTTGTTTCTCCAGCAAAGGGACGGATACTAGGTTTAAATGGAAGCGAAGAGATTGATAATCATTGCGTTCAGGTGAATTACTGTTAGAAATTCGTTTGTAAATGCTGTTTATGCAAGTTCTGCTAAGAAATCTGCACGAATTCAAAGCCACAACGCCTGTTCCGCAGATAGTAGTTCATAAAATGAGTCAAATAAAATATACTTTAAAACTGTATTAATTTGTATCATGCGACATCTCCTCGGGGAGTGATATACGAAACTTCAGATTTTATATATGTGATACAAAGAGAGAGTGTCAGGTAGAATAACATTACTGCTTAGTGAATTACTTAAATAAAAAAGTACTGTATCGAGTTACTCAATATAAGCTTATAATATATAAGTTTAAAGCTAATTTCACTTAAATTGAACACCTATTTCAACTTAATAAATTGCTGGCACATTATTGACACGTCTTTAATTTGGATTCCTTTAGCACAGAACATTATACAATGTTTTCATTTTATTCAACAGTAGCTTTTTTTTTTCAGTTAGCAATAATAGATATTTATTGTCTTGTGTTTTCTTCTTATGTTATTTGAAAATCTTCTGATTGTTCAAGATTACATTCTGTTTTGGGTTAAGAAAAAGAAATAAAAAGTAACACGATGACACTGAGTTCAATTTACAATTTATTTTCACTGTGTCTGGAAATTAACTTAACAACCGATTTTTTGTGGGCTGAGGTTACAACAATGCATTAAATATTTACAAAAGCGAGTAGAGAATTAGAAACCTATAGCATTATTCCAAATCAGAGAGGCTTTTAAACGTAAATGATAGCAGAACACCAGAAATCATCGAACTCAATACGTCATCCAGTCGACAGGTTAAATATGAGAGTTACAGTGCAAATAACTGAAGCTTCCCATTGTCTTTCTTTCTAAACTCACGTACTCCACCAGAGTCGAGGCAGTTAATGTAGCCGAACATTGATATTTCAAGCTAGTCTCAACCCAGCTGAAGAGACTGGCTGCAAGGATGTTGCAGAGTTTGATGTTCTTAGGGAGCATACACTAGATCCAAACTCTGAAAAGACAAGTGGCGAATTATCGTTCTGTCTTGTAAGTACGACAGAGACATAGAAAGGGTGTAAATTATTCTTTTTAATTAATACAAATAAAGTTTAACAGATAGAACCAACTCATACTTACAGGAGCCAACACTTTTGGATTTAAATCAAAGATAATGGATAAATTAAAGTTAATGAAATAAGTCTAGCTTCACAGTTTACCTAGGGCGTAAGTTGGCTCTGATCGAAGTCGGTGTAAACAAGCCTAATGGCAAGAATAACTCGATGCCGCAGAATTCGAATTGCTAAAGAAGAAAGTTAATAGCGTAGCCTTTAAGCAGGCACAATAGGTTTGATTTCACTCTCCAAAACCTTCCTTTAAGTGCTTCCTTTTTTCTACCTAATTTGACTACCTCGAGAGCTGATAATTTGCATTATGGCAAGGAAATGGAAAGAGACTCGACAGGAAAGGGAGTTGACATAAAATAATGGGTTTTAAAATTAAAATGAACCTTACAATACCTATCGTGGTTTTCTGCACATGTAACTTGAATACGAACCTACCTGCATGAGAGCATCCCTTCCCTCATTTACTTTCCTATATTCAAACAATCTAACCTGTAAACTCACATTCTTTCTGGTTATTTAAGCTTATCTTTTATGAAACAACAATAATAGAAGCGATATTATATGCCTCTTTTAAGAAATCAAGCAATTTGCATTTCGTAATCTGTTTGTAATTGTGATAGTGAGAGGTTCTTCCGTCTTTTCTCGCAACCTTCTTCATCATCATTGACGACACACTTTTACATGACGTTCGAAGTACTTTTCATCAAAAACAATACTGTTTGAAATGTTCAAAACAATTATCACTTGGGTACATTATAAATTAAGTGGACTGTAAATTACATCAATAAGATAGACATTGATTAAAGTGAAAGAAAATTTAAAAATTTTGAAAAGTATATTTATTTCTTTGATATCGCTCAGTTTGTAGTCCGTTTTTAATGTGTGTACTTTTCAGAATTGTTTTCTTACACTTGATTCTTAATAAACGCTGATTTTTAATTTTTGATTTAGTTAAAATTTTTACAGTTAATTAAAAGATTTTTCTCTTTCTTCTATAAGAATGATTAAAATTCTAAATTTCAAGAATTTTCTAGGCTAAAAATTTCCAAAAATTTAGGATTCGTCCCACCTCTGTATACAATTCCATGTGTTATTTAAGAGTTAAGTACGAAAACTACACAAAGCATATTGCTGCCAATAGATTACGCTTGTGATCTTTTATGGCTTTTTGATATTGCAAAAGCGCTTCGTTAATTGGCATAAGAAAAGGAACAGTTAGGCACTTTTTAGAACATTTTGTAACAAATGTCATTTTATACCATGATTAGTAAAATACCTATCTGATACTCCGTAATATGTATCAATTTTAAAATTTTTGACCCTCTGTTTTCTGTGCGTTATCATCTCCCTGCAAAATAAAAGAGAATTATGAGGAGAATATTTTATTATTAACTTAATAAGTTGTACTACCGTGAGTATATTATTCTAACCGTAATTTATTTCTTCATTATTTTAATTTTCTTTATACTACTTTACATTGAAAATGAAACGCAGAAACAAAAGCTCGATTAATTAAAACAGAAACCCTTTATGTTTTCATTTTATTCGACAGAAGCGTTTTTTGAGTTACAAACGATAGATATTTATTCAGGCTCGTGTTTTCTTCTTATGTTATTTCAAATCTTTTGATTGTTCAGAATAACATTCGGTTTTTGTTTAAAAACAAAAAA
>KK122589.1:0-17877 GCA_000611955.2 Stegodyphus mimosarum | reverse complement strand
AGAATCTTTCGCTTCATTAATTCTTGGAGAATTAAAGTAATACCTTCCGCAAAATTATTTGATGCTGACGTAAATTGGTTTTATGGTTCAATAGTTTCAAGAAACCAAGTAGTTCATCTACTTCGATCTGAATCTGAGTTTTTAAATATTACTTTCTTTGAATAATATTTTACACTAAATATAATAAAATGTATAGAACTGAATAAAATATTCAAAACCAACCTTTCATAAGATATTCATAGTGACAACATTGCAAGATGAGTTGATTTAGAATCAAAAAATATTATTAAAAAATTGCTGAATGATAAAATTTTATTTTTCCTCATTATTTTATATCTAATTTCTTAAATGCAAAAACTCCGAGATATTTTATTCTCAAGTTTTCATGCTGCAGGTTTTCTTAAATAAAATGAAATAAAATAAAACCTGCAATTTGAAAACTTAATATTACAGTCGAACGGTTCGAAAATTAGCCATTAAGATTTCAAAATTTTTTTAAATAATAGATTACGAAATATATAAGAATCACAGAATCAGAAATAAACTACAATCTGATCTCGGTATGCAGATTTTCGTATAACATTTGAAACAATTTTAAATAAAGTAGGGAGAACAATAACAAACAGCACGGAAGTAATTCTTTTCGAAGCGCTTAAAAAAATACAAGGGAAATAAAATGGTGCCTTTTATATTTCCTGACTATTTTCGAATGGTTCTGGAATCAAGCCTTTTAGAAATTCTAAACTCTTGTGATAAAGCCTCGTAAATAAAATTTGTCCACGATAGCAAAATATTTTAGGGATTTTTTCCGATGCGGTCTTAAAATTTTTTTGTCATATAATACATCAACTGAAAAGGCAGTATTTTGACAATTAATTTCTGTAATTCGAATTTGAGCCGAAAATAACGTTTAAAAACATTTGACAAAACTTTAAATTATCCGGTTGTATAACTCTAAAATGTACATCGGTATCGCAGCTGTGCGTGAACGGTCTTCGAGCCAGAAACTAACAGCCTTCTACTGTTCATGTAATGTTAAATTTTTGAGAGCTGTTGTTTATATTTATTTCGAATTTGCTTCAGAGTATTCATCATTTATTTGTTTGTATTCCCCTGAAATTCTGTCATTTAGTTAGTGAAATCTTCACAATTACTTACAGTTGATCTAAATTCTTATTGGAAATTTTCAGAAGGAATCCGCGATGTTTTAATTATTTTGTGGTGGGAAAACAATTTCAACAATCTTATTCAAACGTGGCAAAATTATCAGGTCATCTAACACGACAGAAAATACTCCTTGAATCTCATCGTCTGTGTAAGAAGCCCCTTCCTCGGTTGCGCTACCGATGTGCACATACGAATAACATGTCCACTTGAAGCAGTTTAAAAACTTTCGTGTAGCCATAGCTTATTCAAAGTCAAATTAAAATAGAAGTATAACTTCTACAGGATACGCTAACGTGACTGCCAAATTATTGCCTGGCACTGCTTAACTACTAGCACGCAAGATGATACTCTCTCACATAGTTAAAATCTAACAAAAGTTAAAAATCTGACATAAATTTTACTACCAAGGTTTGTAAGGTAATATAGCTAGAAACTTTAGAATTTAAACTGTGACTGCCGAATTATTAACTGGTAATGCTTAATTACTATACGCAAGATAAGACTCAACGTAAAATCTAACATAAATTTTGTCAGCCACGGTTTGTGAGGTAATATAGACACAAACTTTAGACTTTTCGTCAATTTAAAATAACAACATAAGCAATTTAAAATAATAACAATGATGTTTGGTAGTATGCGAAAGTTATGACATGATTACAACAACAAAATCTATGCAAATCTACAACCCGCTTTGGATCGGAAAGGGAACCAGAAATTCTCTAGCGAAATCCACCAAACCTTGGTTAGCTTCTCCTCTACATACGACTTCTGCAGCAGACATCAACACTCCGAAACTGGTTCCAATGCTGTTGTTGCTAATGTTCACTTGTATGGCGTATAGTCAACCCAAGCCTACGAAATTCCTCGTGGCGAGGGGCGCAAGTTTACGCCTGTCGTTGACAAGTACCTTACAGGTAACAGTTAGATTTAGCTCAGTTCCGCCCCCCAATTTTGATGGAGAACATCCCGGGGGGAAGCTCCTAGGGTCTTCCATCTCTCTTCCCTTACCATCAACCTCTCGAAAGGACTTTCGGCTTGCCGCATATTTGGAGTGCCATAATGCCGCATGGACACTATACATTTATAAACATCCATCCTTCTCCAGCATTCGAACTCGGGCCCTTCGACACAGCAGTAAGTAACCACAGTAACCACTATACACAGCAGTAACCACTATACCGGTTGGGCGGTAGTTCCAACGACCTGCAATTAAAATTGCATCTTAATTTTAAGCTACGTCACTTGCTGTATAATTTATCTAAATCTTTAATCTGAGCGACTGTCGCGATGAGACAAGGAAAATAGGAATGAAATTAAAACACAAATAACTGTAAATAAAATTAAATCCTAAATGTCATAAAAGGAATAGTAACCTCTAAATCCCATTATTCAAATTATCAATTCTATCCTACTCAAACTGAAGAAAACATCGAAGAGATGGGAGAAGAAAGGAAACTAACAATGCAAATCCTGCAGTTGCTCGAAAACATTTATGTCAAAATCAGAATATCCAAGACACCATGGTTAAAGTCCTATATATTAATCAATCAGTCATATATTAACAAACGCATACACTTTAACATATTGAGAAGAAGATGCCTTAAAAACTGTCAACGAGAAATAAATATACGAAAATAAAATGAGAAAATTCGTAATTCTATATGCTTCTCCGAAAACCAGACGGTATAAATTCGGAACAATAGTTTAGGTTGTAACAATTATTTAAGTTTTATTAATACTTACGATTAAGTTAAATACTGTCCTACTTTCCCTTTGAGTCATGTCGTAGATATTTCATCAGAACAGAAAGCTATTCAAATGCTAACCACTAAGAAAGTTTAAAAGTTAAAGAAGATTATTTTCAGTTCATGCCTTATTTGCGGTATTGTTCGTGACGATCCAACTATCTGCTTTTAGAAGATACATCACTGAGTTCGGTTACCGTTCAAAGTTAGAAAATGAACCTTTCTGTAGTGATTACCTAAAGATAAAGCCAAGGTGTCTTGTTTCAGAAAAACTGATTTTGATGTTTGTACATTTCAAGGCATATTGCCTAACTGTTACTACTGATAGTTACTACTGATGAATATCCAACTTTTAGTTTCATAAATTCTTGCTTTAGTTGTAACCCACAGAAATAGTCGAATTCCTGTACTTTTGTTAGTTGATTGTAGTTAGGTCAGTAACTGACTAACACTTATAGAATAACTCTAAAGAAAGTTCGTTAGATGAATATACATTATAAATATCGTTATTAATGTTACAAAGCTTTGACCTGTCTTTCCGGGTGAAGGTGAAAATTAAAATTTCAGTATATCAGTCTCTTCTGAAATAGGCAAGATTTCATTCAGTTGCTCATCCTAAGGGTGTCGTAGTTTAGATGGTATTAATTCAATAATATAACCAAAACGTTTTGTTGAATCAGAAATAAAATCGATCCAGAGTATTAGGCACAGATTATTATTGTTTTTAAATATGATCCGTCCAGATATATCTGAAAGGTAAAAGGAATGTTCCATCAAATTTTAGGCCTGCCAACGCTATTACAATGCCTCATGGAGCAAAACATTTCAGCTCACAGAGCCTCTCACGTGACTACGACCGTATTCTGATCTTATGTCAAGCAGCATCTAGTGAGGAGGAAATTAAAAAAAAGAAACAAAACAGAAGTTTCTAATGTAAGACATGTGTAAAAAATGCTGGATATGAGGTGAACAACATCCCAGGAGAAAGGTACACTCACTTCCAAAAGTTAAGCACGGAGAGGGAAATTGAAGCCGAATTGAAGAGGATGCAATTCGCTGCAGAGGCAGACGGAAGTATGCAAATATGTTAGGTAACAGCCAATCGCGCTTTCATGTCAAGAAATATGCAAAAAGGGCAGTCTCATAAGAAGCCAGCTTTATGAAGGATTACAGAAGTTGATTGCAAGTGCTGATAGAAGGTGTTTAAAACTTTCGTACAATTTGTTTTCAAGAAATACGTGTTTCTACGACTTCCAGAAGACGAATGGAAGACTCTGAGCACTGGCGTGCTGTGGGGCGAATTGAAGCAGGGCAGTCGATCACAGATGTTGCTCTTTTCTTAGTTCATCATTCTGTAATTTCACGTTTATGGAAGCAATTCCAAACCACACAGACAGTTGTCCGAAGGCCCGTAGCCGGTCGCCCAAGGTTTACAACCCCCGCGGAAAATCGATATATTGCTATTGTAGGCAAGCGGAATTTCAGAGCGACCTCCACACGTGTGACATCTATGGTTACAGCGTCCATTGGTAAGGCGATATCTGCAGCTACTGTACGCCGAAGATTACATATAAGTGGACTGTATTTCCAGGTACCTCAAGTTTGTGTTTCTCTATCCGTCAAATCAAGAGGGGCATGATGACAGTAGTGCCGGGAACATGTCAATTGGAATGTGTCTGACTGGGGCAATGTCATGGTTATTGATGAGTCAAGATTTGCTCTGGAGCCAGATGACATGCGTATAAGGATATGGCGTGAACAAGGAACACACAATCAGTCCCAAAACATCACCGAACATCACGCATTCCGATTCTAAAACATCACCGAACATCACGCATTAATTGGTGTTATTTATTACTGGAGAAAAAATAACAGAATTATAAATAGGAAATACGTGTCTAAACTGTTCAAAATATAAGTAGGACTTTTAAAAAGAATATCAAAGACGCCATTTGACGAAGGAAACAAAATTGATTCTTCAAAATAAATTAATTACAGTACATTATTCGTAGAAATTATTACTCTTTTGGTGTTTTAAAATAAAACTGAGGGGCTTAAAATGATACTGTACAAGAAATGTACAAGAAAAAATTGTTTAATTAACATAGTTGATATTTATTATGTATAACCACATTCAGTAATGATTTCCTAATTACATTACTTATTTTTGAACGGCAATTATACTTCTAAAGAAAGGGGCAATAAAGTAGTTACGTTTGTAACGCTAAATCTGAAGAATAGTTCACTAGCTGATTGAAATGAAACTATGGGTCGATAAAATTGTGTCAGGTACGAGGTGCATAAATATTCTTTGCAACGAAAACAAATATTACAGTAACTTATAGAATTTGACGTGCTTGGGTAGCATAAACTAGATACAAACTCCTAACAGACGTAAAGAGAATTACTGATGTGTGTGAAGTCTTTCTTAGAAAAGTTTTAAAATAACCATTTTATTTAAACACAAACTTGAACATAAATGCACTTCTCGTGCTAACAGGATTGACCACCACTTGTGGCAATGTAACTAAAAAAATAATCAAATTTAAATTAAAACAAGTCAATGACTACACAATTAAATTTATATCAAAGCTGGCTCAAAACTTTAAAGGCGTAACAATTTAAATTCCGGCAGCAAATAACGCAAAACCGAATAATTAAGAATTTATCAGAGCTGTCAAAACTAAGTAATTTGGTCTCGAGATGAAGAAATATGCTCTGCCTTACAATCTAAAATCTTCAGCTAAATACTCTCTAACTCATTTATATTTCTGGCGAGGAAACGGAAAGAAATTATAGTAAAGGCTGAAATTGTAAATAACTGGTTAGTGCAAAATAATAATAACTTTACAAACTCTTCATTTGCTTTCTTTCTAAGCGAAGTAATTTTTTTTTGTTGTTGTTTAGCGTTTTGAATAAAAAACACGAATTTTTTGTTATTTGAAAGAACTGATTTGAATTGTTTTAAATTTTCCTGACATTTTGGGGAAAAACCATCATGGGTTTCTTTGACTTACCTCCTAAATTTTCCCTTCCTTGATTTTCAGTGATCTTCCAGATGAGTCGGATCCTTGCAAAAGTGCAAAGATCATTATATTGAGAAACATTACAAAATACTTTTATGAAATTAAAAATTAGGACGCATCAAGCATTATTCCTAAAATGTTTCTTTGCTCTGTAGTTAATTAAGATACGAAAGAAATTATTACCCTCTCCTTCTCCCTTCCCACAAAATAACATAAGCCAAATTTTCACGAGATGTAAAAATTTCGTAGAATCCTCTTTATCCTGCAGCAATTCAAGAAGAGCCAAGCAGTAGAAAAAAAGAACCTTTTTCTTCTTTTCATTTATAGTTTACGCTTCAGTTAGATGGAACGGGAGAAAAAAAAAGAATCAAATACTGTTTAGTAACATCGATATCTGGATATCGATTTTCGTTTACGTTTTGAGCCTTGAAACTCAAACTATATCTTTACAGAGGAAACTCGAAGAGCCATTTTTAAACGTTTGCCTTCCTAAGAGAAAAATAAAAACCTTAGAATTTGGGATTCATTTTTGCGTTTTTCTTGTTACCTACCTATTTTAAATGGAAACATAAAAATAGAAATGTGTTCTTTCTTTAGAAATCAAAAGCAACATTTTATACTTTTTTATATAGGCATTTTTTATGAGAATTAGCCTATATGTTCCGAGAGATTTTATTGACTTGTTAAATTATTTGAACTTTCAAGACGCTGTAGACTTAGAGTTTTTTTATGGTGAAAATTGTGTTTATGTTATATTATAATAATAAATGACGAATGTAATTCGAAAAAAGATTATTATTCTGCTTTAATTTAAAATTATTTTTAAAACTTTCCTTTTTTAAAAATTTGTAACTTCTTTTATAACTGTTAATATTTTTGTTTTTAAATTTTATGTATTCTTTGAAATATACTACACAAAACTGCACATAGAATTTCGGATGCTTCTTTCTATCAGATGCAATTCAAATTTCGGTTATTCCTTTTTATAACGATCTCCAAGATTGAATCAAGATATCTCGCTACACGTTCGTTTATTTCGCTACATGTTACATTGGTACTGTCTCCACGTGATCTTTCCATCCACTCTCCATCGTGTTTCTTTCTTCCTAAGAATTTCCAATAGCATCGATTTTGAAAAATATTTCTTGATTTTTTGTGCATATGCGGTTAACAATCTTCAATTTACAAAATAAAGAGGCGGATACTGTATCATTTTTTCAAGGAAGAGGTCTTTACCTGACAAGCGAGTATGAGATAATGGCCGTAACATGAAACTGTTTGTTGATGACAAACCATTTATAGGTGCAATGTTAAAAATTGTAAAAGAAAGAAGCGTCTTCGTGTTGGACATTTGTTCAGTGGTTCCAGAATATGATTCGTCACTGCTGTGTATTCTTTAGCAGAGGAATTAACGTCCGTCAAATGGCGTGACAAACAGCTTAATACGTATGATAATGCTGCATTTGATTTGAATAATTATGTTACAAAAGGTTTATTTCCTAGATCTGATGCAAAGATTCAATGGGCGAATAGGCGGTCCCAATAAAATAGTTGAAATAGATGCAAGTTTGTTTATCCACCGTAAGAGCAGTAGAGTACTTCTACAATAGCAGATTTTGGGAGGAATGTACGAGGAAGATAGCGAGTGCTTTCTCGTTCAAATCTCAAATAGAGATACTGGTACACTTAATGGAGAAAATTGTCCAGCATGTATAAGATGGATCGACGATTTATTCAGACTGCTGGAAGAAATACAAAACGGAGCAACTTGAAGAAGCTGGTTTCAGTCACTTTACTGTGAACCGTAAGTATAGTTTTATGAGTGTGAACAACGGGTATTCAATTTAAGTTGAGAAACGAATGTGGGGGTATATCCAAATGGCGTAGTAAAAATACAACAGGGCATTGCTCGACATTATCTGGAATCATATGTTTCGAAATTTACGTGGAGAGAATACATAGGTAAAGGGATACTCTTGATGAATTGTTGAAAGAAATTTTGGAAATATGGCCTTGTCATGATTATTATTAAAATATTCTTAGGAAGAAACATGTGAGTATTATTTTTACTTTTATATATTGTACTGTTTATTTTTAACTTCGCGCTTCATGAGCTGGCGAGATATCTCGATTGAATGGCGATTAGTCTTGGGGGCCAAAGTAATAAGGAAGTACCAAAATTTCTTGGTGTCATAGGAAAAAGACACAAAACAATCTTTTAAATTCTTAGTTTAATTACTTTTAAAAAGTTACTGTAAACAATAATTTTAATTTCATGAGCAGTTTTATCAAATACATAATTATATGCAAAAAAGATTTTAAACCTCTACCTTATTAAAGGAAAAAAATAAAAATACCGAAACATTTTTTAAAATGTAAATGCGAAACAAAAATTAACGCAGTGGAAATTCAGTTTAAAGTTCTCAATTACGAAAACAATCAGTTTGAAACAAACTTTTCTATATTCCATGCAAATAAATTTAAGTACTCCTAAAGTATTTCATAAATATCACTTCCGAAAACAAATCCTGTAATGCTTTAAAAATCTGAGTTGACAACAATGAAAGATAAGTAAATTTGTTACGGATTTTCATTTGTGAGAAATACCATTACCGATCATACATATTTCGCAGAAACTTTAGCAAATATTATTTATTACTTACATGAATTTCTTCATTTCATTCACGTGTTTCGGCAGCAAACAATAAAATATTGCGAACTCTTTTTAAGTGAAAACATTTCCAGAACATTCTACAAAAATCGATTGTAGGATAAAAAAAGATATTCTTTTTTTATGTTAGCCATTCATAACAGCTAATTATAATCTTTCAGGATGAATGCCATCTTAGGTGTATCGTGTTCAGGACCAATGTTCATTTCTGTTCTCAGAAAAACTGGCCTCATTCAAAAGTGTTGGTCAGAGGAAGATGGTCGTAATAAGAAGGTTTATTGTAATTTGCTATTTCTTCATGCTATGAAGCTAATAAAAACAGATGTTGAAAGAATTGTTTCTGTAATTCTTCCCATTCATAGTTTAAAAGGTTGACCTTGGAAAGGTTAATACCTTTTAAACTATGAATGGTTGAGCTTTGAAAATTTTCCAAAAAATTTAAAAAGGTCATAGCTGTAAAAGTTCAGTACACAAAAAATCGGTATTTGACTATTTTAGAGGTATAATTCGGATTTATGAAGATCGATTTTGGTTTGGTTTAGTCGCCTTCATGGAGGACTTTCTAAGCGAAACTGGCTTTTATTAACCGAATTTTTGAAGAAACAAATTTCAGTAGGATGGATGTAACACGCAAGCTCTACGGAAAATATTTTTCTAATGCATTTTATTTGATATTTGTACATATTTTATTGTACATTCGTTTTTATTCATTTCTTGTGCATTTACTTTTAATTACTTGATGCTTGTTTAATTCATTATTTCATAGTAATTTTATGTGAAATTATTGAGTTTTTTATGCAATGTTTTAATTAGTAAAATTTATGTACAAAATCATTTCATTATTTTGCAGTATTTATAATCCTATGTAAATAGATATGGGAAATCTAAACATAAATTAAGAAAAACCAGAGATAGCCCACTGATGTCTAAGAACCTTTATGAGAAATCTCTGTCACCAAACTGGAGATTTCATAGGATGACCAAGATTTTTGAATCATTTGAGTAACTTCAGGTCACCTTGGCCATATTACGGAAGTTTCCAAAAAATACATTTTTGTGATCCTAGAATGGATTTTTATAGAATGTCCTTTGCGAGAGAGTATAAATGCTCATCCCAGTACAGAATCCACGTCCACTGAGAGTAATCAATTATGTACGATATCATGCAATTATGCATATAATTTACACTTATGCATAATTTACACTGTATGCATAATTTACATTGTATGCATAATTTGCATTGTATGCAACATGATATATTTTATTATGCAAATTTCTTAATTGCAATATTGTCCGCTATATAGTGCTTCATGCAAACCTAAATGCAAAATTCCGTATTAAATATTAAACCTTTCTTCTATTTTCGAGTATAGCCTGAAGATTGCGTTAAGATATTATTAACCTAATGACTCTACAATCAAAAATAACAGAATTTCAGATCTGGAGATCTGAGCGGTCATTTTGACTGCGTGTGTTAGCTTTTTCTTCGTTTTCACTAAAGAATAAGAAAAGTATAGTATTTATGACATTCATGCTTCTGTCACAAAATCCAATCCTTTCTTCCACTTCAAAGAAATGATGTTTCTTAATGGGCTAAATATAACAGTAAACTGTCGCAGTGATAGTTAGTTAAGTGTCACAGTGAAAGGTACATCTTTACATTCATCGGTACATTTAAAACTGTTACGTTGTGTGATAAATATAAATATAACTAAAATATTTGGCCCATTTTCAAATTTTGCTTACATATGCTGTCTCAGAAGAAAAGAAAGAAAATAAAGGTAAATTAATATTTAAATTTTAATGTGAGAAATCATTACATAAAGATGACTATAAATATATTTCTGCAATTTAAAATATAAAAAAAAAACTGTTCAAAATTTTTAGATATAAATCTAAAAACGTGCGATCATAGGCAAAAATGCCTGTCCCATTCAAGTTTTATGTTATTCAACCTCTTTGTTTTGTAACCTAATTTATTTTTTTAAAGAAAGCAGTTTAATTATTTTAAATAGGAACTATTAATGAGTTATATTTAGGATAAAAATTAATTACAGAACTTTTTTTCATTAGCAACTCAATAAAAATAATTTATCTTCCACTTCATATCAAGTTCGTTACCTTGAGATTATTTTACTCGCAATTAGTTTGTAAATATGCCTAAAGGGGGCAGTACATACTCAATGACATAGATAAATTTTATCGGAATATGTACTGCCCCCTTTAGGCAGATTTACAAACTAACTGTGGGGACTTGATATGAAGTGGAAGACCAATTACTTTTATTTGCTAAATTTATAGCTAAAAAATTTCAATTAATTTTTTATATTTTAAAATGTAGAAATATATTTATAGTCATCTTCATGTAATGATTGCTCAAATTAAACTTTAAATATTAATTTATTTTCAATTTTCAATTTTCTTTTCAAAATTTGAAAATGCGCCATTTACATAATAACGTTTTTAAAAAGCTCGTAATTCTATGCATTTCTATACTAACTTCATTATGATAAGGGACTGAAGATTTTCATACCCTGAAAATTAGCGGCGCAAATTTTCGAATTCTAATCTGAAGCATCATTAAATAAATCAAAACTTCAAAAAAATTGTTTTTATCCACGTATAACAGAAATATTCATTAAAAAAGGAACTCAATTCTTTTATATTTTTATTGGTAATTGGTTCCCCAGTTACCAATAAAATCTTGTGGCAGCTTCACCGTTTCTTACATGTTCATCTTCAGAAAAGAATTTACATTTCACTAATTCGGCCAATTCTGCTTTATGCAATACCCATTTGGGCAACTGTTTGCAAGACACACAGAAAAAAGTTACAAATTTTTCAAAATAAGATACTTAGAGAAATAATCAATGCCCCCTGGTTCATAAGAAATTTGCAAATCCACCAAGAACTCAAAGTAAAACCAATAGCTGACCAAATTCTTTCTACCAGTCACAATTTGTATACAAGAATTGAAAATTCTAAATATCAACGTATTAAAGATCTCATCAACTATGATCCTAGATTAGAAATTGCAGCAGAAAGGCCACGCTCAACCTTCCATAATAGCAAACGGTAATTATTTCAGTGAATATTTTGTAAATATTGTAAATATGAACTTCGCGTAACTTATTTTGACAAAGATGGACTTTGTGTTACTGTGGCAAAATGTTTTCAGTGTGTCCAACTATTTATTCAACTATATAATCAAGATTCAGTGTTTGTGTAATTTGTGTTTCATATTTAACCTACTATATTTATTCTTCATTTTACTATTTTATACTTACGCAGGGACTTTGCCTCCATATTCAGGACTTGAACTTTTTGCAAAGCATGTGTTTCATTACCAGGTCGACGGCTTTCCAGACTCTCATCACTGATACGTACGTGAAGTACCTGACTGAGTTCGCTTTAACGCTGTGTTTTTTTACTCCAGAGCCATAGGGCACTTAAATCCAACGCTATCCGGTAAAAGCAGGTTAGCCTGCTAAATGCCGTTGTATCCAATTAACGATACCGATACCGATACACCGTTTCTTAAATTTCTGAACAGAATTCAACGTTCCATATTTTATGTTAATAGGCTTTAGTTCTTGAAATAATCCTTATCTCTTCTGCGTTTGCTTTTCTTAAAGATTCCAAGAAAATATAAAAAATTTGAACTGTCAATTAAATATTTTATGTCAAATTACACTGAGAAAACGAACCTCAGACTTCAATTTTTTCATTTATGGACTTCATTTAAAAATGTCGTTTTATCTTCGTAACAAATTCAAATGCACTTTCAAAAACTGTCCATTAAACTCAGAGTTCAATTCCTACTTTAATTAAAAACTCTTAATAATAACCATGAATTTCTTCCTTCTTTTCATCTTATAATTATTCTTAGAGTAAAAATCAACAGGTATCAAATATATTACATGCTGCTTATGCGTTATTCTTTCACATTTGGCAGATATCCACCCCTTGAAATGTTAAATCGGCCTCAAAATCGTTAATGCAAAACCCGAGACCCAAAAAACTTGCATGTAATTTTACTATTTCCATCTCGACTGCGCAATGAATTTTACCATTTCGTTTCCGTTATTAAATGATTAACCTAAGCATCATTAATGAAACGTGTTTTTCATATCATAAACTGCATATAACGATTTTGGAATAATCATTTTAGCGCGTCCTAAAACGGCACTGCCGCTGCATTTGCAAATGGCTCTTTTTTTTTTTTTTTACTTTTTTTTTTTTTTTTTTTTTTTTTTTTTTAACTTCCCTCTAACTTTCCGAAAAAGTTGTGCTTAGTAAATTGTAATCACAATAGGTAGTGGAAGTGGGGCCGTAACTAAAGTTTATCGCTGTTCAATTTTTAACACATTTTTAACTTTGGATTCTAGATTTCTACTTATAATACTCACAAAAATTGTCACTTCTGATACTTTATTATAATAACTTCAGAACATATATATTAGAACAACGCTCAAGGAAAATCATAAATGTAACAAATCTAATTAAATAAACTGTACGGTTTTCTGAAACATACAAAGACAAAAACAACTAGTATCACTTCCGGATAGTTCTGCAAAAGATAACATCTTAATTTTTTAGAGCCAATGAAGCAAGAAAATTGTGATTCATCCTATATTGAATAAGTGGATAATTCGTTACATTATCCTTCAAAAACAAATAGCACTGTGTCCATAAAACTGTAAGTGCTTATGCGACTTCTATTTTCCGAATCGTTGGATGGAGACATATACTTCCCATACCAAACATGCTTTAAATGAAGAAAATATTCATGTTATTGTATTTTTAAATTGTAATATCCTAGCTAACCTGAACTTAAAACTTATTCTTTGTAAGCTAGAATACTGAAGTACTGAGTAGCGATTATACAGTTCAGTCAAAAAAAAAGTCAAGAAATACATTAAGCGAGTTCTTGTAGAGTAAATGACAGCTACGGAGAACGGTTAAATTACCCTTTATTCCAACTGAAAATGAATTAAGAGATGGCCCCTCTTGAGCGTACAGTAAGCCTCCACTCGGGTTTAACTCAAAATATGATATAAAAAACTAAACTACCGCTAAATAAATTTAGTCGACCGAAGCTGCATAGAATCAACTAACAACGTTGGCCTTTATTTAAAGATCGCCGGCGTACAGTACTAAGCACTCAGAAGTAAGGCCATAGAAAGTAAGCTTAGACTATCAGCAACAACATGGCCGAAAGCAGGACACGCTGCCCTGCCGAAATCGCAGTGAATAACGTAGGTAGGGAGTATTTGGTCTGACGGCTTTTACTACTCAATTTTTTACTCTTACTGGGTGAGCTTGTTGATAAATTTTGAAATCTACTAATAAGTGAAAACATTGTTTTTGTAACTTCTTCATTACAGCTACAAATGTGGCACCATCTGTGGGCCGTAGAAGCAATTATTTTTTTATAGTAGCAACCTACGTGTCGCCATCTGCTGATGAAAGATGATGGTGATGTAGGCAATTATTTGTAGAAATCAATAATAAGCATGGCATAATCTATTATTTGATGATGATGAAGGCAAATAGTAAGTGAAAGTTGAACATATAATATATACAAGTCCCAAATAATTTGATATTCGCATGAAAACGAATAAAAGAAAATTGTGATTCGACATTAAAGCAATGTCGAATCACAATTTTCCGTAGATTACGTGATACGGAGTCTATGAATGCATTAATTCTAATAATTTAAAAAATAAACACAATTTCTGAGATGATAAAATAAGCACAATTCTTAATATAGTACTTGAGAGGAAAAACTTGGTTAAATATTTGTAATAAATCTTAGTTAAATAGTAGAAGTGTAAAAATTAATAACAAAATGTCAAGTCCTTTGCCTGCTTGATAACCTATTAAAATGACCCACACTTTAGCTTAAATACTCGTTTCTACCTCATTTGCATAAATCGTAATTCTGAAAACTTATTCTGGTATAGAAGTGTAGAATGTATAGGAAAGGCTGGTTCAAAAAACAAATAACTATTAGAAAATTAGAGTAAAACCCTACAAAATTTGAAAAATAGATCTTGTAAAACTTCCAAATTCTAACATTTTGTAAAGTCTTCTAGTCTTTACAGTTATGTATAATAAAAATTTATATTCATTAAAAAATAAAACACAAAAAATATATTTAACTCCCGTACGGCAATTACTTATTGTGACATTTAATTTTAAAGTTTGTGATCATGGTCAGCGGTCATCTATAAATTAAAAAAATATTTGCGTTTCCACCCCTAACTAAAAATTAAATATCAGTTTACAATAAGTTTTCGATGACAATAGATTAATTGAAGCGTATTGCTGTTTAGACTATCATGAAAGTATCTATGTTACGGTGAAACACCGAAATCTAGAGAATGTCGACTTTCACCGGTGAATGTCAACATTCACATAGTCGCTTGGTGTATGTCCGAAATATTTTCCAAATACTCTTATTTCTGACTTACACCGGTGAATGTCGACATTCACCATGTACTAATGGTGAATGTTGAATATATGAGAATATTAAATTTTCTTCTCCGTAATTCAGTCACGAAAAAACACGCAAGTACTTAAAACACACAATGCATTCAAAATGAGAAACGAAAATAATAGAAGTTAAAAAACTTACTTAATTATACAGTATATAGTAAATGAGAAAATAAAATAATAGTAATAAAAAACATACTAAATTATGTGATTCAAATCTGATTAATTGCAACAACTTAAACTATTATGAGACTTTGAATTGCACAAGAGGCCCTTGCTTTTACAACTGCATTTATGGGATACAGCCAGTCATCTTTCTTTTCGACCAACACCAGAGCATATCTGTGATTGTCGACATACACCGGTGAGGGTTCGAATGTACAAGAATGCAATGTTATATTCGATCTTTCACCGACGTATTTGGTGAATGTTGACATTCTCCGGTGAAAGTCGACATTCTCCAATTTCGGTCTTTCACAGTATATATATATATATGTTTTTTTACTGGCGATTGCAATCAAAAAGAGAGGTACACGACTAGATGTTATAGCAGTCACATATACAAAATTTCAACGTACCACGGCTAATTGTTTTTAGTTTTTAGGTTATGCGAGATACATATAGACACACCTAAGTACAGACTTTAAGTAAAAATTCCTTTTTAATATATTTTAAACTCATTTTAAAATTTGTTTTCTTTATTTTGCTCGTACGTACAGGCATCACGCAAACAAAATAGCGAGACTGGATTCGGGGACAGTCAAAATGGACATTTTCTTTGAAATATGATACCCGATTTTTTTCTCAATTACAGTACTTCCTTTCCTTAGTACAACGAAGTAAAAAGATACCTATGCACAAAATTCAGAGTTTATTCCTATATAAGTATTGTTTTAGAATTATTTTTTACTCTTTATTTTTGAAATCTTTCCTTTAAACTGTGCTAAACTCCTATGCTTTTTGAGACATTTTAATATTTATTGAGTGTTATACATTTATCGTTCAATCACATAAAAATATTTATCTTATTATCGCTAAATTTTGTTAAAAAAAGGCCTCTTCAATTATTATTCTGCAAACTGAAACCGACAATATTGAGGACATTATGAAAAAAGAATACTTTTGCAGAACTGTAACAGCTAAGTTTCTCTTCTCATAGTTTGGCAACAACAAATGTACCCATGGAAGTTCCTACCTCCATGAATGTACCAAAGAGGGTGGGAAAGCACTATATTCACTGAAAAGGGTGTATCCCCGTCTTTTGCGATCAGTGGTGAAGAACTCAATCAGTCACTGATTGGGTTCGCTTTGAACGGGACTTTCCTCTTGATTAGTTTCCCTCCGACCGCACATTCTAAATGATCACCGAAAGTGGATCGCCATCTCCTACGGGGTTGGCAAAACGAGATCCTATCTGCACCATTCCGATCAGAAATCTCGGACGCAGACGATGTCAATAATTGCACTTCATGGGGGATGACTTCATGTCGCGCGTGTCATTACGAGTGACTTTTTTAAACACAGCAGCTGTCGAGAGTACTTGCAGAAGAAAGCAAGTTAAACACACTGTTTCCCTTCACTCGTAATGAGGTTGGTGGCCATGCTCCCTTAGATAATATCTTAATGACTCACATTCGGCAACTGTGGTTACAAGCTTTTGGCGCATAGCAGAATTAATGTGTTATTTTTGCTTTCACTACCGCAGTAAAGGAAAGTACAGAAATACTCGAATTATATCTAAGATAAACCGGTGTATTTACATATTATCAGTAGGAAAAAAATCTGATGTGACACCACATGATTTGCTTGTACGGAATATTAAATTATGGGTATTTTTCTCTGCATTTCATTTAAGCTTAGTGAATTGAATTAAATCTACTTCGTCTATATATCATAAACTAGAATAAAATAATGCACTCTTTGAAGTTCACTATGTTTATTTATCATAGCGACACTCTGGCGCTAGGATCATTTAACAGCCTTATGCGTTACATCTCATTAATTTTATAACTCAGAATGCACAAAAATTATATCATCTGAAGAATTATCTAATCGTTGCCACATGTTATATTCAAATACTATAATAAATATAAAACGATGTATAAAAGAAATTAAACAAATAAAAAAGAAACACTCTTTTTCACAGACAATTCAGCGCCGCTTATGTAATGCGCATGCGCTGCTAATTAATTCAGTTCTTACATAGCGGCAAGACAAAAATACAGAAAAATTCGAAATATTTTCATTAAAAATTAAAAGATGTAGAAAAACATAAAACACCAAGTACAGTTAAAACAATAAAAAAAAATTAAATTTAAATCACAGTTTCTAGGCAAAAACAGGCTAATATAGCTTAAATGATAAGTCCAGAATGGATTAACTATAATTTAATTTACAATAATGAAAAAAGACGTTACTTTGTTGTTGCGAAGCTTAGCTTCTCAAATTGGCAGCAAATCCACTATTCTGCTAAGTTTCATATACAGACAAATATGGCTGCTATGTAAACATAAATTAGGCTTAGCCACACCTTAAAATTGTTGATAATTCTACAATTATTGCATGCAGGTCACCTAAAGGCATAAAAACCTTAACCGGAAGGTAAGAACAATATAATTGAATCATTTTTAAAGCAAAAAAAATGTACAATTTACAAAAATATAAGACTAAAGAAACTGAGCTCACTGAGCCGAGCAACAAAGTGGATATATACACTGTTCGACATTGAAAATGCAACACCAAGAAGGAGTGGTCAGAAAGTGATGAAATT
>KK122588.1:533272-544909 GCA_000611955.2 Stegodyphus mimosarum | reverse complement strand
TTTTTTTTTTTTTTTTTTTTTTTTTTTTTTTTTTTTGCATTGTCGCGAAGTGAGAACTGAATTGATTGAAAGAGAAATGTATATTTAATGAAATTCGAGGAAATAAGTTTAAATAAAGTGCAGCAAAAAATGTGCATAATATAATATGCCGTACAAGGAAGTCATGATGTGTTCTTTTCAGATATTTTTATATAAAGTGAGTGATATTTTTAAAAGAATTTTAAAATTCAATATGTAAATGCATACAAAATAAGCGAATATCATGGATAAACTCCTATGATTATTTCCATGCAGTTAAATAACTTAACATTAACTATCTTGTTTATTAATCCATTATTTGACTTATTCTACCGCTGTGTGCTAATTAACTTTTTTTAGCTCAAATGAGCAGTACTGCTATAAGTCTCGAAACGGCATTTTGCGTCGAATCACTTTAAGTGTCAGAATCATTTTTCAAATTGCTGCCACTAAATGTTATCGCCCTGTATTATGTTTAAAAAAACTAAATAACGAAGGATCTTCATGAATGTATGCATGTTCCTCGCATTGTGGACAGGGGTACCTAGAGTCATCAAATTTTGAGTAACATAGTCCTTCACCCGAATATGGACACCTGAAAGCCCGAATTTGGAATTTGTTTTATTGTCTATTTTATATTTTGTAAAACGTTAATGAATTTTTGATTAAAAACTCAACAACATCAAAGCAAGTAGTGACAACACTGTAAAGAATAAAACATTTTTATCTCCAAAGCACGCGAGATTATCTATCAAAAATTCGAAAGATATGCTGTTTTTAAATATTTTTATCCAATGTGGCGTTTGCGCAAATGCTCTTGAAACGTGTATGTGTCTGTAAATGAAAGAAATGCCCTTTTGGGGATTTTGAAAGCTTTCAGATTTTACGTATTTTTTCTTTTTTAATCTAAGTTTTTAACAACAAATTTTCATACTTTTATCGCTGAAAATCATTCTGTAGCATTTTGTTATTAGAAGTGAATAACTATCCGTTAAATTCTTATTAAAGATAGTTTTCTGACATTTATGATATGTGAAATTTAAGTTGTTTCTGCACCCCGTTACTTCGCAATATCAGAAAGTTATGCGCAGAATTAAATATTATGAGAAAAAATATCACTTACCTCTTCTTGCATTCTTCTACATCTATATGATCAAAACCCAAAGACATTGTTGCTACGACTTTCAGCTGAGGCCCTAAAGAAAATCAAATATGAGAAGTATAAGAAAGAAGTATTATTTATTTTTCTGCTTAGAATTAACCATCTCTGAAGCCAAAATGCAAAATGTGATCATAAACAAACATAACGCTTCATCCTAGAGCTGTAATAAAGCTGTTAACTAGTTACTAGTACTCTACATGCACACAGGATACCTACTAAAGTCCGGTATCACCCGTTTCACTTTCGAACGGCTGCAGCTATAGTCATAAAACTGGTGTCTAGGTATAGTAAAGTTGTTAAGCGCTACTAGATGAGATAGCTTACAGCGTTCCCTGGTGGAAAACGGCAGAGTTAACGTCCGTATCATGAAAACTATGTGAGATAGGAGGAAAAAGTGAATTACAAAGTTGTAGAGCATTGTCGATTTAGTACAAAAAGATACTTTGTGCATACGAATGCAAAAAACAGGACGCTGAAAACGCACATTTGTTTCTTCGCGATTTTCGAAACTGTGACGTGACTAAACTTGAACGAAAGAGAAAAGGTTATTTTTTGGACGAAAGACGAGCCCTTACTGCGGCATGGCGCTATGGCTTGTAATTCACAATCGAGAGGACTGTGGTTCAAATCTCGCGGGATGCATCCTTGTACTGATTGCCATTACAGGCAGAGTAAACAATATGCAGATCGTGCACAATCGTGTCGCAAAACGTATCAACTCAATTCAACTTGAGCTTGGTGTGCGAATTTGTGCATTATGCAAATAGTGTATGAAACATCACACCTGCTCACATGAGACAGCTATAAAAGAGATATCTCCTCGGGGTTGTATGTTGTAGCTCATGTTCATGGAGTGATTTTCAAAAAGTGATTATTGGGAGATGTTTCTACTTTTCGGTGAACGTGGGCTGCACGATCTGCAGCGCAGTTGTATCGGCAACGTTTTCTGCGGGCCTGCATCCTATACGCAAAACTATCCTACAGATTGTAAAACGTTTAAGGCAGACAGGCTGCGTGACTATCCGACTTCGATCTGGCAAACCCGCTAAGGTAGAGCGGAAAGTATAGCAGGATGATGTTTTATCATACGCCCTCTCATATCCAAACAGCAGCACAAGAGAGATGAAAGTGAAAACCGTGGGCTCTCAAAAAATCGCGTTTGGAAAGTCGTAAATGAATTAGGTGCTCACCCATACCGGCCAACACCTAATTAGGCATTACTGGACGGGGATGCCGAGAGACGTTTAGCATGGTGCAACTTCGTCATGCAAGATATAGATGTTCAGTCAACATTCTTGGCAGGTATAGTGTTGACGGATGAGGCACGCTTTTTGTGGAATGAAATGTACAATAGGCAGAACAGCCCTTACTGGGCACTGGAAAATCCATCATGTTCTGCCGGCATTCGGCATCAAATACGGTTTTCGATTAATGTTTGGTGTGGAATTTTTAACAACAGGCTAATCGGCTCATTATTTTACCAGGGTACGTTAACGGCCGCACGATATTTTGAACTTCTGAAAGACATAATCCCCGATTTTGTTCAGAACCTGCCGTTGCTTCAACTCCAGAATGGATGGTTCCAACATGACGGCGTGTCTGCGCACAATACGTCACAAGTGAAGTAGTACCTGATGAAGGAATTTGGAGAACGAATAATCGAGTATGGTGGTTCGTAGAGTGGCCTCCACTTTCACCTGTCTTGACTGCAATGACTCCAATGGGGATGCCTCAAACAGCAGGTGTACGCGACACCTCCACAAACATTGCAAGACCTTCAACGATGTATTACAGTTGCTTGAGCAAACGTGTCACCTGCTTTGCTACAACGCGTGCAACATGAAGTTCTAACAAGGGTCCAAATGTGCATGCCAGCTGACGGAGAGAAGTTTGAATATCAAAAATAAAGGTAGCTTGTGATAACTAGTTGTTTATGTTCGTAAAAAAAGTGACTGGAGGTTTAATTTCTTTAACTATTCATTCTAAATATGTACTTCTAAATTAAGTTCCTTAAAATATAGTACAAAATTTATGAAAATAATCTGTATATAATAAGTGGACAGGTTCTATAAAAATAAATCTAAAACTTTTACATAGCCCATATACAGTGAAATTCCTACTAGTGAAATATTGTTACAGTTACCTTTTAATTAACTAATCACATAAAATTTCATACAATTATTTGTGAAATGAACAAATATACAGAGGGTGTTTACACATTTTAAGAAGAATTTCGGGGCCGTTTAATTAATATTTAAAATGTAAAGAGTATATTTTAACCTTCGTTCTGGACTATAAGTCTGCATTGTGATTTCCGTGATAGAAGCGGTTTTTCCAGGTGTATTGATTTCCGTTCCTCCTTCCCTACTTTCCAGATACCATCAAACGTAAGTTTGCACTTAGAAAGAGCTCTTTTCAAGTGGCCGGAGGTATGAAAGTCCATAAAAGAAATATCAAGGCATTTCGAAAGAATACTTGTAAAATGTATGTATGCAATACCTGTAACAGTTTTCCTTTTATCAAGGTATGCAGTGTATTTTCAAAATACGACTTGTTGCTTTCTCTTGATGAAGCTTCAGTTTTTGAAAATCATTGGGATAAAGAACAAGACTTTTTTCCTGAAAATATCGGACGCAAAACATTCTGTTGGCAGTGGGGGTTGATTTTAACATTTTTTCACACTCTTCTAAATTGTTATTTTCCACTGTTAAAGAATTCTTTGACAACCATAAATCCCTTATTGAAATTTTATTTGCATTGACGGACTCGGATTTTCTTTTCTCTTCGTTTTCTGTAATACATATATACACCTTTCTTTTGTTGCAGTCATTTAGGTAAACCACGCTTCATCGAAGATTACAATGCATTTCCATTTATCTCATTAATAGTTAAAGAATTCTGAGTTGAGACACATGCCGCGGTAAAAGCTGCTAAGAATTACGTTGTTTAGCTTTTCTGAATTTTCAAATCTTGGATCATTATTTTATTTATTGTTGCTGCACATGTATTTAAAAACTCGGCAATTGATTTATGTGTCGTCGGATTTAACTTCTTAAATATTAGAAACGTTTTACTTCCTTGTACGAAGTAAAGGAAAAAGGAAATATTGTAATGACGGAAAATTTCGGGTATCAAATTTAAAAGAAAATATTCATTGTGACTGCACTCGATTAAATCTCAATGATTTTTTGCGTAACATTTTTACTTACGGACAGAATAAACGACCGTTTTTTCCAAATCGGATTGTAAAATGGATTTCAGATGGATTAAGAAGAGTTTTTTTCATGTCTGAGCGCACGTACGTATGTATATATCCCGCATAACTCAAAAAGGAGTAGCCTTAGAACGTTGAAATTTTGTGTGTGCGACTGCTATAACATTTAGTTCTGCATCTCCTTTTTGTTACAATCTTCAATTTACACACACACACCACACATATATATATATACATAATTAGAAAACATTTTATATACCATCTCCAAGGAACCGAAAGTTAATTAAAACTATGAATAGAAAAAATTTTTTGTTAGTCAGTTTTTTAATTAGTATTTTCTAAACCTCTATTGTTTTAAAAACATAAAAATTTGTAAAGAAAAACCCTTGATCGCAAAAATGCCAAAATCAAAGGTAAAAATATTAAATACTGTAAAAGTAGCTACTGTCATTGACCACAGAAAAATTGAGCCGTCAAGAAGAACAAACCAACTAATAAAAAACTTAATAAAGTGAGAGTGTTACATCTTTCTTCCAAGTAACACCAGATTGTTATTCTGCTAGAGCCTAATCATAAGTCACGAACAACACTCAGTCAATAGAAAGATAACCCAAGCCAAAAGAGCTTTCAAATGCACAAAATCAAATTAGTAAGTAATCTTTAAAATTTAAATTGCTCATGAAGAATGCAGCTAAACGCAATCCTTATAGAAGAGATATTCTCCGAAACTCTCATTTTCAAACACAAATTCATAGTAAAAACAAAAGTTATATATTTGTTTAAATTAAAAAGTAATTCAAAATCAAAAGAAGATCACAATTGACAAAATCCTTTAAATTAAAGTATAATAAAATTAATTAATTATATATTTAAAGATCAAACTCAAGAAGGAAATCAAAATTAACTCATCTGTCTGCAAAAATTTAAAACTAAACGGCCAGAAGTGTAACTGCATTGAGATATATATAGATATGGATATAGATATACCCACTCTGTTACCCAGCTCGGCGAGCTCATTTTTTTTATTATTATTATTTGTTCTTATATATCGGCAAAATGTGCTTTTTTTGCTTTAAAAGTGTTTCAGTTATGTTGTTCTTATATTCCGGCTAAGGCGTTTATGCCTTTAGTTAATCTGCATCCAACAGTTGTAGACTTTTTGACAATTTGAAAGTTATTTAACTGGTACTAAGTCTAACGAGACAAACATTTGTTTACACTTGAAATTTTTAGTAGAATAATGAGTTAAGTCAGCTGTTGAACAAACTTCAGTGTCTTTTTGCCCAGTGAGACCAAAATTTAACTTTCACTTTTATGCACTGAAAATTTATCTTCTTGCCCGTTGGCCGAACTGATTGTTTTGGAGTAGAAAGAATAATTGTTGTTACATATGGCTTTATTTGAAAGATCAGTCCAAACATATAAACAGCTCAAGTATCACACAAGAACAAGGATAAACAATAAAAGGAAAGAACATTTATAAAAAAAGAATCAGAATAAATAAGCACTGGAACAAGAGTAAAAAGTTAAAAATTTAAACGACAGGGAAAGCAGCATAAATGTAGTCTTTAGAAGGAGTTCATGAAAGCTCTGGCATTCCAATATAGTTTATTTATCTGAGACTCTTTATCTAGTTTGACTACCACCTGAGACTCTTTATCTAGTTCTGGGCATATATGAAGATGCACTGCATTCATAATGCCCTAATTGCAAATTTGGCATATATTAGAAGGAAGAATGCCAATTTTATTAAGATGATGTGCCATTAAGATGATGTGGCCTGTTTGCAGTCTGAAGTTTGCCACGGCCTCTTTACAGGGTTTTCGATAAAACCTTTTCCGTGTGTCTTGAATGTTACCCCAGGATTTGCCTTTTCATTTTGCTGCCTGGTCAGATTTAAGAGTATCCATTAATTTCTCAAAAATATGCTTTTTAAGTGACTCTGGAGGAAGCGATTTCCTGTCTTGTGGCGCAAGTGTTCCTCTCTTGGCTAGTAAGTCTGCCTTTTCCTTACCGTCGATACCTATATGTGAAGGGATCCATTGACAAACGATTGTTTTGTTGTGTTTATAAAGAAAGTTCAAGGTTTGTTTTATTACTCAGATAATCTGGGTATCTGTCTCGCAAGGATTTCTGCATCAAAATTCGACATGAAGTGTCCCACAGGAGTACATTGGGAAAAACGTTTACTGTATACACCAGCCCCAGTGTTTTCTTGTATTTCAGAGCCATAGTGTATTCTCTAGTCCATTCAGGTTCAGGGTATTGTTAATACAACATGCATAATGTATTTGCTTTTAATACCGCATCAAGGGAATGTTTTTCTTTCCCAAGTCATATACACTCATGTCCATAAATTAAGGATAATGCAAAATCAGGCAAAGGAAGAGTTAGAAGCAAAACAAATTTGACTTATTTGTAAAGCTTATTTATTAAACAAAAGGTAAAGAGCAAAAATAGATGCTATATATTTGATATTATTAAAAAAAAATAGCGATTTTTTCTCCCTGGAGCAAATTACAAAAAAAACCTGTTTACAAAAAAACAATATTTCATTGTTGGTATGATTGTTTATACATTGTATGTCTCCCAGACGGTGCAATATAGTCCGTACAACGCCTAGGCATGCTGAGTATCAAATTATCGATCTGATCTTGGGGGATATTACACCACTCAAAAAGCAATGCTCTCCGAAGTTCTGGTAGACATGTAGGAGGAGGTTGACGGGCTGCAACTCGTCGGCCAAGCATGTCCCACACGTGCTCTATTGGATTCAAGTTCGGTGAGAATGCTGGCCAGTCCATACGGGTGATATCCTCCGATTGAAGGCATTCGCTTATAATGTTTGCCCTGTGAGGACGGACGTTGTCATCCATAAACACAAATTGTGCGCCCATGGCGCCCCGAAACAAACGTACATGTTGTTCCAGAATGACGTCCCGATAGATTAGGCTTGTCATTGTTCCAATTTGAACATACAGGTCAGTTCTGGAACCCAGAATAATTGCACCCCAAACGAGCACTCCTGCACCACCGTAACGGTGTCGTTCAATGATGTTTTCTTGGTGGTAACGGGTACCTGGAACTCTCCATATGAAAGGCCGGCGAGAATCAGACTGAAAGCTAAACCTGGACTCGTCGGAAAACATCACACAAGCCCAGTGTTGCGGTGTCCACAATGCATGCTTTCTACTCCAGGCTAACCGGAGGCGACAGTGAGTTGCAGTAAGTGGAACGCATCTGACAGGTCTACCAGCATATAGACCAATCTGCCCTAAGCGTCTGTACACGATCTGCCTTGAAATTGTCGTACCAGTGGCTGAAGAGAGCTGACGAGACAGGTCTGAGGCTGTGCTCCGCCTGTTTCTTTTGGCAGTAACTGCCAAATACCGGTCCTCATTTGGCGTTGTAACTCTGGGGCGACCTGTGCTGTAACGTCTATTCACATTACCATCATCTTGGAATTGTTGCCAAAGCCTGGAGCTGACAATTCTAAGTTCGTCTGATACTTCCAGTTGGGTACGCCCACATTCCAGACGGCCGATAATTCTACCACGTAAAAAATCATCCAAATGCGTCCTTTGTGTCATTCGGTTAACTATTCGGTTATTGCACTGAAATGCTTATAAAGCGCCTGCGAACAATTTTACTTCTTTGACTGTATTCCTTATATATCACTCTCTTACACTCTCGTCATTGTGATGTACCATCGGTGTCATCTGGTTACTTCCTGAAATTTGCATATGATTCTTGAAGATGTGTGTAGTCCTTAATTTACGGACATGAGTGTATATCTAGCTGGTATTTGATATCAGTATATTCAAGAGGATTAAACGTGATCTTGTTTCAATTCATTGGTTTGTTTTCATCTATTTTTTTGTAATAATTTCTCACAAACCTCTAGGGCAGACATTTGGGTCTTCATAGTACTTGGTTTGCATTCGTTCTTCCAATGCGCTCTATGCGATGCTTTCATTTTAAGGAATGTAACAATTTCTTATTTTTTTTATTTCAGTAGCAATTGGCAGGTTGGAAGTATAGCTTTGCATTGCTGTAATCGGGATAGTTTTCATCGCTCCTATGATAATTCGAAGAGCTTTGGACTCTTTCCAAAGAGTCAATCTTCCCTTTGGTAGAGATTAACGCCTTATAAGATATTTCTCCCACTTTCTTTGCATGCCTTCGTGGTGCAAGTGGTCAGCGCGCTCGGCACGTATTCGAGAGGTCCGTGGTTCGAGTCCCGTCGAGGGAATTGCACATTTTTCAAGTCCCTTGCCTCCAAAAAATACCTAATGTCTCTACAGGGGAGCCAGAACTAAAAAGGTGGTGGATGATGATTCTACACCACCAGGATTTGGCGACTGGGTTCCCTAATCCCCAACCGCCCTTTAAAAGGGGAAGTATATAAGATATTTCTCTCGCCTTCTTTGCATGTCTTCGTGGTGCAAGTGGTCAGGAAGTTCGACGCGTATTTGAGAGGTCTGTGGTTCGAGTCCCGGCGAAGGCATTGCTCATTTTTCATCACTCCTGCTTTCCAAATAACCTAATGTCTCGACAACCTCACTTCCATACTTGAAAATAGGTTCAATGAAAAATTAACTTTAAATGTAAAAATTGTTTACAAATCTGTCTTTAACTATATTTGGTGTTTTAGGTTTTTCTATATTTTAAATTTTTAATGAAGTTGTTCTGAGGTTTTACGTAGTTTTGCCTTTCCCTGAAATGAGAACTGAAGTGATAGAATGAGAAATATATCGCTAATGAATTCGAGGAAATAAGCTTAAAAGAAATGTCGCAAAAAATGTGTATAACTTAACAGGCCATACAAGGACGTCATGTGGTGTCCACACCAGATATTTTGGGCATTCCTTTGAAGTTTTCTTTCCATGTATAAATAACGACTGATGACTTTTTTCTTTTTCCAATTAATAACATTGCTTATTTTGCACTTAGAAATTTTAATAACCTGCATTTCATAACGTTTTTGAGTTATGAAATAGGCATATTCCCTTCGAAATATGCAAAAATATATTCTTCAATCCATAGTTTGTTTGTATGCGACATTTAGAAAGAAGAATAAATTTAAAAGTAGCAGACGATATTTCTCTTTTCAAATAATAAGCTGTTGCCCGGAATTTTTGTTCCAAAAAATTTTCTTTTTTAATTCTTGATAGAAATCCTAAAAATGTGTACAAATCCTGTATATAATTATGAAACATTTTCAATTTACGAACGAAATATTTATAAGCGGATGCTGTTTTAACGGCTAAAGAGATTTTTAAATTTGTTTCAACGGAATTATAAAAGGATGCACATGCTATTTAAAGTAACACCAGATTGTTATTCTGCTAGAGCCAAAAAACTGTGCAACTTTTTTTTAAATTCTTTTCTAAACTTAAATTTCAAAATGTTGAATTAAATAAGATATAGTCATTCTGAAATACCAGTAATAGTCCTTAAATATCTCCTCGAATTTGAGACAGGTTTGGTATATTCAAAAATAAAGATTCTTTTATTAATTTAGTGTTTACTCTACAATTGCTATATAGTAGTTAGGTTATATTTTTACGGATCCCAGTCAACCGCAGCGTCGAAATTATCTTCGTAAATGTCTCTGCCATTTTCATTAATATTAATTAGTAAAAGCCCATGTTTAACATAAAACCTGCAGCCACATTTTTGGAAGAATTTGTATAGAAAAATTATGAAAGCAAAGTAATAAGTGAAATACTTATTATTTATTTCATTATTAAATAAATTAATGTTTAGAGTCCTTAGGTTTTTCGTTGGAGAAGGCGTGAAAATGTGCAATATTAATTAGCTAATAACATATGATCAGTTCATTCCCATACAGCAAATAAATATTTAGGAGTTGTCACCGTGAATGATTTATTAATGTTTCAACTCTTGTTTTAATTTATTTTCTTTATCATCCGAAGAAATTGACAAATTTTTTGAGGTACCCTTTACACTATTAACTTTTTACTGGACTTACTTGAATTCAGAATATCAAACTTAACGTATTTGTATGGTATATTATACTTTTAATTAAATTTTTATGATTCATATATGAATATTTACATTTAAAATGATTCGTATTATATTGAAATTCGTATTATTAATTCGTATTATGAAAATTATTTATATATTCATCAATTTCTTGATTTATACATACGGATAATTAAATTACCTTTCTTTGTTATATTACTGCTAGATAAACAGCGGTTTAGGATATTACACTTTTGCTGCTTAATATTCCAAGTACCATATCTTTTTTAACTGGAATTGAAAAGTTTGAATATATAGATGAAACTCTAAACAAGGATTTCATTAAAACCGGGCAAATACTTGCCGATCAAAAATAAAATTTACAGTAAAATAGTGTAGAAATTAAATAATTAAAGTTATGGGAATGTTTTTGTTAGAAAAGTTGGGAAAACTCCTTTAATTTTCGGGTGTGGTGTCAGTAAGCAACAATGCGATCGTATACTTTAATGAAATTAGGTAAGTAGCACATGAATAGCGTAATTAGAGATAGAAATCTGGCAACGGTGGTTAAGAAAATAGTGGAAGGAAGAGATTTTGTATTTAGTTGCTGGAGAGGAAATGTCACTTTGCGATGGATATTGATTGAGACTCATTGAGAAGCCCGTGGCACATTTTAAGGATTAAAAAAACATGCATTTAAGAAAATATTTTTCATCTTCATGTATATTTTTAAATAAATTTAATTGTTCTACAAGGTTTATCCTAATTTTATTAACGGTTATTTTAATTTATGCTTCTTTCCTATCATTCTAATTTCAGCTTACAATTTCCTACCAGAATGTAATTTCAGAAACGCAGTGAATGCAAATGAGTAAGAGTACTATTCAAGTCGATGTTTCACCGACTTCGAGAGAGAGAGTCTGATTTTCCTGACTAGCGCGCGTTTGCCTTTTGGCTACGTTCTCTCTTAGATATTACGCTCGGCCATACTTTTGGTCCTTGCTTGACTTCGCCGATTTAATTAATATTTAGGGGCCAACTACTTAGAATCTTGATAGCTCCGGCTATATCTTTCAGATAGCTTTAGTTAAGCTTAGTTAGTTTAACTCATAACTATTTAAGTTCAAGCCCAAGTGGAGGCTTTGTGTACGTTCCGAGTTAGGAACTGATTGTATTTATTCTGAGAAATAAAGGGTAGTTAACCCTTCTTATGTCTTACGTGTTTATTCTCACGCTTACGCGATTCGCTTGTTTG
>KK122588.1:367063-533258 GCA_000611955.2 Stegodyphus mimosarum | reverse complement strand
ATTGAACATTGGATTAAATAAATAAAATTCCCACAGTTCCTTAAACTGTGAAAACGCGGAGCTATGATTTCAGGAAAAAGACCACGCGCATCTCGACACTAAAATACAACTGTGTGTATTTGGTTTTTGTGCACGTATATTTTGTTTCGTGCCTTTTAATTTTATTTTTTTTTTCTTTTATTCGCATAATTTGTAGACTGTAATGCATAAAATTTCTTTTTACAATTTTATTCTTGAATAGTGATTCGCAACCTTTTATTTGTCGCGGCACACTTTTACCGATTTCAAAATTTGGTGGCACACATACACAAAAAAATATAAGTTTAAAAGTTGCTTATTTACCTATAATACTCTGCGTAAAATAGTTTATGATAACATTTTGAATGTAAAATAAAATTATATGTACTACAGAAACAGTAGTACGATTAAGGGATTAATTACAAGTTTATAATAAGAACACTTTTAATGAGAAATTTAAGCTTGATGTTCTTTAATAATTTCATTTATATTTGGTCTTAAAAATGGCAATGCTACTCTCGTATCGTCTTCTACCACTTAACAGTACCGATCTTTTATTCATTTTTATACGTTCGTTTTATATGTTTTATAGGTTCGTATTCATTTATTTCGTTTAGTTAATACTGAAAATCCAAATTCACACAAATAAGATGTAGAAAATTGAAATAATATTTTAAAAGCTTCTTTGGCCATCATGGGATAATCATCATGGGATAATGGGATAATGGGTTTATCTAAAATGACTTAATTAATTCTTTCGAATATTTTAAAATTAAATCTTGATTATTAGAAAGCGAAATTAGTTCTCGTTGTTTATACAAAGTCAATTCAAATACAGACGTATTTGCTATCACAAAGGGATTTAGGAACCCAGTCAAATTTTTTAATACCTAAATTAGAGAAATAATGAATAATTCTGTCCTCTAATGTTGTCAAATGGTCAATAACGATTTTATGAATAATTTTATTAAAATCTTTTGGAACTGACTCAAACTTTTCAAAATTGCCTTCAGGAGCTTTTTTTTTTCCACAAAGTTATTTGTTTTTGGAATCCCACTAGTTTATCTGTTGAGTTTAATACATTTTCTTTCAGCCCTTGAATACTTGAATTTTCGCTATTAAAAATAACAAATATGTCTGATAAGTAAACTAGTCTCCCATATGCAGCAATCAGAACTTCTTAATTTAAATTATGTACTGAACAGGCACGAAAATGCTCCGAAATGCGCTCTCCTCCAGAGCACCAAAATCGGCTTGGATACAATTGGCGCGCTTATTAATGTCTTAAAAAACGAATTTCGCCAATTCTCATGTGTACCCTATACTAGCATTAAACCCATTATAATTTTTACTACATACATTTCTAAAATTTGGCGGCGCACTTTAAGAATTTGGCGGCACAGAAAATTGCCGCGGCACAGTTGTTGAGAATCTCTGACCTAAATTTATATTATTTACTTCCTTTTACGAAGTAAGAGAAGTACTGCAATCGCGAAAAATTTCGGGTTCCATATTTCAATGAAAATATCCATTTTAACCGCTCTCGAATCCATCTGAATGATATTTCTGCATGACATCTGTACAAACGGACTTAATAAAGAACTCTTTCCAAAACGGATGGTAAAAAGAATTAAAAAGAGACTTTATGACTTCAGTACGTACGTATATATCTACATATGTATTTATCTTGCGTAACTCGGAAACAAGTAGCCATAGAATGATGAAATTTTGTATATGGGAGTGCTATAACATCTACTTGTGTACCCCCCTTTTCGTTAAAATCAATATAATATATATATGTAATCATTCTGTTACCCGGCTTGGTGAATCCAGTTTTTTATTCTAATATGCCGGTAAACAGTCCAATTATTGCTCTAAAAGTGACTGAATTATGTTGTTCCTATTTTCTGGTTAAGGTTTTTATGCCTTAGTTTACCCGCATGCAATAGTTGTAGAATTAATAAATATTTAAAAGTTGTTTAAGCGGTGCTAAGCCTAAAGTGGCCGCCATTCGCTTATATTTGAAACTCTTAGTAGACTAGAGAATTAAGTCAGTTGATGCACTAACTTCAGTGTGTTTTTCTGTCCAGTGGGATAGAGAGTTAACTTTCAATTTTGTGCACCAAAAATTTGGTCTTCCTGCACGTTAGTCTTTCTGCCTGCTCGTTTTGAAATAGAAACTTTAATTTTAATTGCAAAAATCAGTTTTTTTTAAACTGTTTTTAACTGTGTTTGGAGTTATAGCTTTTTCTGCATGTTACAATTTTTAAAGAAGATATTTTGAGTTTTTATGTATTTTTGCCTTGCTGTAAAGTAAGAACTGAATTGATTGAATGAGATATATACCTCTAATGAAATTCGAAGAAGTAGGTTTAAATGAAATGTGTATAATTTAATAGACCGTACAAGGAAATCAGGCGGTGTCCACATCAGATGTTTCCCTTATACAATAGCGTCGATTATGCTAATTCCAAAATTAACGTACGTTCGGACAATTAGTTTTCGTATTTAAAAAATAACTATTTAATGCAAGCATGCGTATAATAAAACTCTGTTTAATGAAAAACTTTTTTAAAACGATAAAGAAGAAAGTTTTGGTTTTTTTAAACCAAATTTCCTCTAAATTATCGAAGCCGTGATGAAGGAAAGCACTTTAGTTGGTCCTCAAATTAAAAAATTTTTAAAAAATTTATTTTCATTACAGAATTGCTCTGCCGACACCCCCTGTTATAATAGCACGTGCCCTGATAAATAAAGGAAAATTTTTCTAAATTAAAAATTTTATTTCTATGCTTAACTTAGATGTATTAAGGGTATTCATATAAAAGTTTAGAATGAATAACAAACCAACCTGCAGCGTCTAAAACTCCTTTGTCTATTTTATCAGTCGATATGCAGAACAGGCCGCTTGCCCCTTTGATATGTTGTAATAAGTGATCTCGAGGAATAATTCCAGAATGTGGGTATAGTTCAACATCGTACCTAAAAAAATAAACGTTATAAAAAGAAATTAGGCGATTTCGATGAGCAATTGGTAAAATAAAGGACACTCTTAAGACTAATTTAAAAGTGACTCCTGAAGATTTGAAAGCAATTTAAATCGATCCCTAAAATTTTCTTACAAATTTCAAAATTTAATCTGAAAAAGGAAAAGAAGCAGTTTAATTTTATTTATGCTTTTGAATCGCAATTGATACGGTATTGACTAAATGTAGAACTAGAAATCAAAACGCTTTCAATTTATAGTACAAGTTTGATATATCCCATGAGTTTCGCACTAAATTTTAAATTTTGCCATTAGAAACAAAAATAATATTCAAAGAGGTCGTTGGTACACTGCATTAAAAAAAAAGAAGAAGAAGAAGAGGGGGTTATAAAAAAGTGGGAAACGGGAGATATAGTGGCCGATCGACGAAATTTAATCTGCGTTTTTCATGTCTGGAAAGCGTGACTTAGCATATATATATTAGATTTATATATAGCATTGCTCTAACATAAGTATTTTGACACAAAATCGAACTTTTTCTCTAATGATATACTGATTTTTTCCCATACTTCAATTCTACGACTTAAATGATGACAAAATATTAAATTTTCTAAAAATTTGGTGAGAAATTTATAAATTTATCTTGGTGTACATTTTTCAGTCTGCGCCAAGAATAATTCGTTTGGTGAAATTTTTAATTAATGGTAACCTAGTTTCTTTTAACTTTCATTGTGCAAGAACGAAAAAAAAGTGTATAGTTCATTCTTTGAAATTATTTCAACGAAGTGCGTAATGTGCGAAGTCGGCGTTATTACCGCTCATAACAAACCAAATTTCAAAACGCGCCAGTATATAAATTCACGTATATTTTGAGAAATTTTTAAATAAAAATCTCTAATTTTTTCGCAGGTATGCCTACAAATGTATCAACTTGAAGATGATGGTAAAAATTTTACAGGTTGTAATTCGAAAGCTTTTCGAGAAATTTATAAAATACTAAAAAATACAAATTTAAAAAATAAATCATAAAATATCTGCGAACTTTATTTGGATTAAACCTAAAGAAAAATTACCTTAATAAAATTTGATATCTATGTACTAGATACATTTTGATTTTATATTTATGACGACACCTATATACAAAATTTCTTATGTGTTCTTCAAGATACCTTTCAAGAAACCTAAACGTTTTCAGCTGTTGCGTGAAAAATTGATACTCCAAATTTAGGACCATTTTATGCTATTTGGAGAAAATGTTTCAAGAACATTGCAAACTTATATTCTATAGACTTTCAAATTAAATTCTTATTCAATTTACAGATCATATAATAGTTTTTTAGCATATTTCTAAACTCCATTTTTATATGTTTTCATATATTCAGATATGAGAACGTGCACGAACCAATGATGACGAGGCACAGTGAAACCTGAAAGGCTACATCCTTGAAAGAATTCATTTGTTTTCTCATTGAAATTGTAAATATTGTACAAAATTTCCCTTCCTTTACTGTTACTGTGATGCTTTTTCCTCAAAAGGACTATCGCTAAGTCTTTTTCTCCTTGATGGGGAGATTATGTGAAATATAAAATATGAAAAATAGTCAACAACACAACTACTAACTTAATTCGCATACAGACCTTTAAATTCCTAATTTCAATCTAAATCTGCATTGACACTTGCAGTATTCCGCATTGCGAAAGCTCTTTCCCAATCATCAACAATGAAGCCAAGCATATAAGTGCTACTGCAATTAACTACGCATCCCCTTCTGCTGCCTGTTTGGCCTTGAATAAAACACGTCTCTTTGCTTATTTGCATTCTCCAATGCTTAAACTGTAACTGAGTAGATAAAATCGTGGGGCGCATTTTTCTCCCCTAGTGTTGTACCAATTAAGAAAAAAATGTGTGTCTAAAGAATTGTTCCTGTTCAAAAATAAAAATGATGTTTTAACCATAAAGCTAGTCGGGATTTTCTCTCCAGCTGTTTACAACGCAGCAGTTTCAAGCTATCTTCTATCGTATGAGAGCTACATTCTTCCCCACTTTAGACGACACTGATAAATAAATGATGTCTTCTCCACTAAATTCTCTCATCATACCTAATACCAATAAACAATTTTATACATATATATATATTTCACTGATTAATCGATTTCAGTTTCTCTAAACTTTTACGACATCCGGTCTCTATTTACATTAAAATAGCAGACATTTTAATAATTAGTATGGCTAACGAATGTTATGCAAATTTCTTTTTTCTTTAAATGAATAAATTACACTGAAAACTGTTATCACTTACTTTTCCTGTAATTTTTTAATTCCAGTTTCAGGAAAGTCAGAACGCGTAACGAATACTTTTGGTTTGCTCATTCTGCTAGTTTTTTAACACCCCTTAGAAACAAAACAATACGACTTGCTGGATTGCCAGTTTGCTCAAGTCATTTAGTTGCAAAGAATAATTTTTAACTTAGATAAAAAAAAATTGTAGATAAAAAAAGCTATCACTTAAGTAGTCATTTTTCTTCTTTGCCCAATCATAAACTTATCATCAAGATAAAAAGAAACAATGATAGCAAATGATTTCGGAATGCATCACATTTTTTTTATGCCTGGTATTTTTACATGACTTTGATTTTGCACTGTTTAAAAATGGAAAAAAAATCGATTTCTATACTTGTAAAATTTATCTTCATTTAATTTGGTTCGAACTCCCTTTATAACAATCTGAAATATGTGTAGTAAAAATAATAATAAATAAATAAATAAACTGAAAGCTTTCAGATTTTATACTGTGCCCAAAGGGCTTTTTTTTTTTTCATTTACACATACATACACATTTCGAGAACACTTGGGCTAAAAATATTGCATTGATTCAGCGCCCGTGACAACTGAAGATTTTGAGCCTTTTTCTGTGTGCCAAGAATAGAAAACATTTTATTCTAAAATTTTGTAATATCAATATGGCGCTCTCTGGATGCTGCGCCCGGACACAGATGTCCCCCTTTCCCCAACCTAGCTAAGCCATTGACTGGGAAAGGACAGAAAGATGAGGAGGATGGATATACAGACAACATGAGTAAGGAAAATGGTTATGTGGAAAGAAGCTAACAAAGAATTGCAGACTTACATAAGATTTGCCGAACTACGGGAAAAAAAAAAAACACCAAGGAAAATTTACTGTAGAGTAATGAAATGCATTTCAAATGTGAAATGCTGTTACATTAACAGCCGCTGTAACCTCCAGAATTTTGAATGCAAGCTGCAAACGTGCATTCATCGTGCCATACAGGTGCCGTATGTCACTTTGTGGTATGGAGTTCCATGCCTGTTGTATTTGTTCTGTCACTACTGGGACGGTCAGTGCTGGCTGTGGATGATGCTGGAGTTGTCGTCCAGTAATATCCCAAACATGTTGAATTAAAGACAGATCTGGTGATCTCGCAGGCCAAGGTAACATGTCGACACTCTGTAAATCACGTTGCGTTACAACAGCGGTATGAGGGGGAGGGTTATTCTCCAACTGTTGGAAAACTCCCCCTTGAATGCTGTTCATGAATAGCAGCACTACAGGTTGAATTACCAGACTGACGTACAAATTTGCAGTCAGTGTATTTGGGATAACCACGAGAGTACTCCTGCTGTCATAGGAAATTGCTTCCCAGACCATGACTCTAGGTGTAGGTCCAGTGTGTCTATGCCGCAGACAGTTTGGTTGCGAGCTTTCCCCTGAGCGTTCTCCTTCTGAGCAACACACGGCTATCACTGGCAGCAAGGCAGCACCCGCTTTCATAAGAAAACACATCTCCTCTCCGTCTTCTAATGAACTCTGATTTGACACCACTGGAGTCGTAAACGGCAATGGCTTGGAGCCAGTGGAATGCACGCTACAGGGCGCCTGGCTCGGAGCTGTTCTTGAAGTAACCGATTTACAATAGTTCGTTGTATCACAGTGGTACCAACTGCAGCTCGAATTTCTGCCGCAGACGCAGTACGATTCGCCACAGCCGTACGCCGAATAGGGCGGTCTTCCCTCTCAGTAGGTAAACGTGGCCGCCCGAAACCCGGTCTTCTTGAAGCAGTACCTTCATTTGACCACTGCTTCCAACAATCATGCACAGTGGATACATTCCGGCCAAGTCTTTCTGCAATATCGCAGAAAGAAAATCCACCCTCTCGAGCCCTATTACACGACCTCGTTCAAACTCGGTGAGCTTTTGATAGTGGCTTCTTCGTCTTCTTAAAGGCATTCTTGGCAAACATCAACTCAATACGTCAAATTTCAAAGATAAATAACGCTCACGAACTTTACAGCACGCAACCTGATTTGCAAGTTCTGTGTGGCGCTACTAGCCCCACACATATGCGCAAAATTTGAATCGATATCGTCTTTCAGATGTATAAACACTCCTACCAAATTTTGTTTATCTAACACAAGTCTTTTTTGGTGCTGAGATTTTTTTTTCTGTCAATCATTTCAGAATATCATGCTGTGAAGTTTCAATGTATAAGCTGCTAATTTTTAAAACTCGGGGCACAATCTTATAAGCAGGCAGACATTCAAAGTTATATGTTACCACACTAAGAAATTCATAACATTCATGTGGTAATATACATGATAATTTTAAAATGTTGTTTTAATTTTGTTTTCCTGAAATTACAATCATGTACAAGTATTCCAGTTTTAAATAATCTGTTCAATTTTTAATATTATTTGTTTAATTGTAGCCAATAAATCGAAAAACACGACCAACGGATTTCTCACGACTACAGAATTTTCTACAGATAGCATGATATGAAGAGATACATTCTAGAAATATTATGTTTAACTATCCGGAAAAATATCTTATCCAGAATCCGTATGGTCCCATTCTAGCCGATTAAGAAAAAAGACTACACTGGTTATACACTTAGATTCTACACTGGTTATCATAAATTAAGGAAAGATCACAAAAATAGCGATAACTCCCTCAAAAATAAGCCAAACCGTGTAAAATTTGAGTATGTTTCCAAGTACAGAAATTGGAGATAGACAATTCGTAACAATGACCTCCAGGCATCATTTACCTGCAGGACTCGATGGAGAGCCATTGGGAGACTAGAGGCAGGACAAAGTCAAACAGAAGTGGCTAAATGTGAGTCTTTTTGTGACTCATAGATTTTGAAGGCAATTTAAAACCACAGATTCGGCATCTAGGAGGTTCAGCCAAGGACGGCCAACTGCTACGACGAGCGCCGATGACCGCTATTTCACATTATGTGCACGCAGGAATAGAACCGCTACTCCGACTCTTCTTAGATCCTTTCTTGCTGTAGCCACCCGAAGGTTGGTGTCAACATCAACTGTGCGTAGAAGGCTTCACGAAAGTGGTTTGTATGCGAGGCGGCCAGCCATTTGTGTGCCGCTTACGTCACGCCATAGGAGGGACCATTTGCAGTGGGCATGACAACATGTCGACTGGACGCCTGATCAATGGAGGGCTGTTCTCTTTACGGATGAGTCTAAGTTTAGTCTAAAAAGTGATAGTAGGTGTTATTTGGTATGGAGAGAACCTGAAACCCGTTATCATGCGTCAAACATCCGTGAAAGTGATGCATACGGAAGAGGCAGTGTTTGTGTTTGGGGTAGCATCTCTTTGGATGGACGCACAGACCTCCATATCTTTTCAAGGGGAACCGTGAATGCTCAAGTTTATGGAGATGACATCCTTGATGCTTATGTGCGCCCATGTGGCGGGGCAATAGGTGAGGCTTTCTTGTAACACGCAAGACCACACAGGCTCGCATTGTAGATGATTATCTTCAACAGGAAACAATAATGCGCATGGCCAGCTTGATTCCCGGACTTGAGTCCTATCGAGCACATTTTGGATGCTTTAGGGAGACGTCTCGCTGCTCTCAATCTGCCCCCTCAGACCCTTGCCGTGCTTGCAACTGCTTTGCAAGAGCAATGGCTCTCGCTTCCTATGGAACTGATAGACTGCATAATTGAAAGCATCACACATCGCTGTATGTGATGTATTGCTTCTAGAGGCGAGCATATTCCATATTGAAGGTACTTTTCCTATAGCAAACTGACACCTTCGATTTGTTCATTTTATACATGTGCTAATTTCTATACTACCATAATTGTCTGGTAATTTCTTTTTATGTTATTTAATACTTTACTATGTGTTGTATATTGTGGGTAAGCTTCATAAAATTCTACATGTAACTTTTTCAGTAATCATGATTTTTTCTTAATTTATGATAACCAGTGTATTTTGCATGTGTAAGAACAATTGGACATTTTTCTTAATGTGTACGGTTAATTAACAAGCTAGAACTAAGCATAGAATTTCTTTACGGGCTCTCAATGCCTACTTTTCCTGATGAAAAACATTATTTAAAATAACAATTTAGAGGATGGAGAATCTGAAGAAAAAGAAAGAATATATGGTTCTCCATGTAGTTTTTATAACACAGTTGTAGATAAAAGATATGGAGTACAAGGAGTTGTGTATAAACTACATACAGTACAAGACAAATTGTAAATAACTGATCAGTAATAATCTAGGTGACCCGAAATTCCTCAAACCGCCCTCAGCGTGTAAATTCAATTTTAAATTGCAAATGGAAATGTTTTTCATCGATCAGCGAAGTGATAACAATAAGTACCAAAAGATAGCAACACAAACACAGACTCGATTTATGAATCCCACCTGGAGGGTCGTTCGAAAATGCAAACAAAGTACGTCACAGGTAGAATTACAGCAAGTTGCTATTAATAAGAAATGTTAATTAGGTGCTTCCGAAGATGTCTTCAAGCTCCCTCATTGAGCAAAAGAATTCAGTAAAATTTTTATTGAGGTCAGTGTTTTTTACTGTTTCGGCGCAAGATTTAGGTTTTACGATAAAAGTAAATTTGGATTTCCTTTTTTGGAAGTTACTTTGTTCTTTTCAGGAGAAGGTTTTTAGGATTGTCTATTTTGTAGCTATTATTATTATTATGTTAAAAATTGAAGAATTGGATGGAGTTTGGTTTTAGAAATTTTGGGCAGCCATCGGTTATTAAAAGTAAGGCAGATCATTTGCATTGCGTAAGAAAACTTCATACTGCGATACTTTCAAATGTTCCTCATTTCTTTGAGAGTTTCTAATTCAATTATTCATTACATGCGATTTTTTTATTATCTTCTCAGGTTATGAAATGCATTTTTAATGAAATTAAAGCTCGCAACTTAGATATTTCTAACATTAAAGAAATAGAAATTATTTATGTAAAGAATTCACGTTTTTATAATCAATCAATATAGTACTCTGACAGGTTCTCAGATGTTACTGGTGGTTCTGGATTGCATTAACAGATGAATTTCAATGCCTATCTTTAAGCCTCTGTTAATGCATTACACATTTTCGACCTAACTTTTCTCCATGGCATTGCTGTGTCATTGAAGCTTTACTTTTTCTCCCGATTGAAATTCTTCGGTAAGAATCGCCTCCTTTGTCGTTTCGCCTGAAACCAAGCAATCCAAGTCGCAGTCAGTATTTGGGTGGGTGACTATTGCGAAGGGGTACTTAAGCGCTTTGCTTCTAGCTACTCTTCATAGTTTTTTAATTTTTTTAATAATAATAATAAATGTTACATCTATGGAACAACATTAGAAATAATAATATAATAGTTAACCGTTTATTAAATATTAAGTACAAAAATGATTAATTGTAAAATAAAATTTTATCTGTAAAAAAAAAAAAAAAAATATGCAAAGCACACTGCAGAGTAAGTATTTTAAGCATTAATAACAGGAGAACCTAATTCTCAAACAGAAGATTTGCGCTTCACACTTCACTAGCATTTCAATTAGAAGGAATTTCTCCAGCACCCTCTGCATTTGCTTCACCACAGACTGGTTTTGATTCAAAAGTTACTGCATGGAAGGCAGGCTGGTTTACATTATGTCCATGAGAGCTTGCCTTCTGTTCCTGTTCATATTCTTTGCACAAGAGCATTTTATGACTCGCACTGGTGGCACAATGCTGCAATCCAGCCAAAATGAAAGTCAGGTCCCCAGCTGAGGACCAGCTATGTCAAACATAGTCTATGAAGCAAAGTCGCTTGGGTGCAGAGAGGTTCTCAAAAATAGGACTGGGTCTGCAGAGTGATGGCAGAGAGACCCCCAAATGTGCGGTTTGCAAAGCAGCTAGACAAAGTCCGTTTTTCCACCTTCCATTGCTTTCTTTCCCATTTCAGTTTCAAGTTTTCATAGATTTAAAAGTAAGGTAACGGAATGAAGTTAAACCGTTTTGAAAATAAAATGAATGATACTTTACTACGATTATGTAATAAAAAATCAACAACAAAGAATCAAATAGTGTTTTAAAAAGTGATACATTAAACGAAATCAGAAATGAAATATAACAATTATTAAAATACAAAAATTTTAAATTATTAAAATATAACAATCTTTTTTTCCATAAATAAAAAAAGTTCTGAAGAATATACATGCATATGAAATAGAAAAATTTAGTAACTTCTTCCTCTCTTCAGAAGAAAACTTTCAAACGTTCATGTAAAGTATAAAAGGTTGAAATATTTAATAAAGAATAAAATTTATATTTTTTCTGAAAAGAGTTCTTCCCGCTACCCAGCTTTCTTTGTGCTGAGATTCCTTTGTAGCTGTTAAAAAGGTTGAATTTTATCATTAATAAAGTTCATGTTATTATCAATTATATACTAATTTTTCCTCTATTAATAGAAGAAATAAAAAATAGCAAAATACTTCATTAATATTCACACCATAATGACCTTTACTGATTGATATAAAATTAGTTTAACTAATCTATCAGCTAGCAATGGTAACAGCAACATATTTCTTTCAAATCGCTGAGTCTATTGATTAAATATGCAAGAGAAATATTTTATGCTTTGCAAAGTTGCAATATATTTCTTTAAATCATTGAGTTTTCTGATTAAATTTGGAACTTAACAATGCTTATGAAATCCTATCCACCTCAAGGATTTTATCTCATGTTTTTGTAGCATAGGACACTGCCAAATACTCCATTTTGGTTTTACTTCTCACGTAACTTTAAAATATTTGATTGCTAGTCATGATAAACAATAAGGCTTCTTTCTTTCCGAACTGCATTAAAAAGGTTATTCTTAATTATCATATGGTCATTCTATACAGCACCGAGCTGTGCAGCATAAAAGCCTAAACATTCACTATTATTTAAAAAAAAAAAAGAAAAAGAAAAATCTCTGAAGGGTTTGATAAGGTCTTTTTATGCTCTTGCTGAGTTCACAGGCTACCAGTCCACACTTGCACTCACTCCTGTTAATCCAGTTTTTTTTTTTGTTTCTTTTTCTGTCTTTTTAGCTATTATTACATATCATTTTCTTCCTACTTACACGACACAGAGTTCAACAACCAAATCACAAATTTTTAAAAGCTACACCACATCTTTAGAATTCCCGATGCACTGTTAATTGTTAGCATGTTTTTTTCAATCTTTTTCAGTTCATCATATAACATTCAGTTTTCTTAGTAAAATGGCTAACAAACTTTTATATGTTAACTGTATCTATTAGATATCACATTCTTCACACATAAGCCATATATAATTCAATTCAACAATAAAATTCAAAAATATTTAAAAACAAATATCTTTAGAATTCCTGATGGTGTTAGAAGTTGTCACACTGATTTTTATGTTCACTGTACTATTTTCTTTAAAAACTAGCTGATTGCCTGAAAAAATAATCATAAAAAAGGAAAAGTAATGATTTTAATGAGTCCAATTAATGTAATTTTTTTTAAATATTGAATATTTCTCATTAGACATCTCATGGTTTTAATACATATTTATTTAAACCAATCACATTAAAGTGTACAAAAAATGTTTTTTAAGAACTGTGTTTACTGCTTTCAAATCTCTTAGTTTATTACTCGGTAACCTTAAAGATTAAATTCAAAAGTATCTTAGGCTTTGCTCACAGGGAACAAGCTACGTGTGGAAGATAAAAGTATTTTATTTCTGGCTGCAGCAACACACTGCTTTTATAGAGCTGAGTTTGTTAATTGAAATTGAACGATAAATATCTTACATTTTTCCAAATGGCAGCAGTCTCGCACGCTAGAGATAAAAATGTTCTATTTCGAAGTGCTGCTGTTACTTGCTTTAAAATCACAGAGTTTGTAAAATTTGGATTTCCAGATTCACATGTTCTAGTGACAAAATAGATACATGCAGATTTTCCATTATTAAATTTCCCCAAAAATAATACTTGGGAGCACCAATTTGAAAAGTTACATGCTATTTATAGTGAACCAATGCAAAATCCCATTTCGAGCCTAGTAGCCCCTTTTCGGCTAACACAGCTATCTTATGTTTTGAAACGTGGCAACATATTGCTTTTAAATGGATGAGTTTATTAATAAAATGGTCATTAAATTCTCACAAAATATAAAAGAAACAAATTGGATGAGGTTAATAGCACTTCGTAATAAATGAAAGCTTGTTATAGTGTTACCATCTATTGGTTATTTATGGTATTAATACTGCTTTCACTAAGATTTAGATTATAATTTACTTTTACTACTACTAAAAATTTTCATTAAAGCAAAAATTTGAAGTCTCCATTTAAATAACTTCTTCAATAAACAGTTTATATTTAATAAAAATATGAAAGTAATGAGATATTACATATTCATTGGATATTCTTTAGCTAAAATTATACTTTTCATTTATTAGGTATGGATCCAACGAATTTCTGCAAAAACACTCCATTTTGTTCTATTCTTCGATAAGAATTACTTTCAGCAGAGCTTTCAGAGAAATATATTTCATGCTGTTTTCTTCAATTAGGTTCAAACATGTTTGAAAGGATTTAAGTTTAGAAAATATTGGAGGTGTAATTTCAGGACAATTGCATAATGATCAAAAGTGAACATTTTTTTCTATATGATTAGGATTGTTACCCTAGTAGAACATGAATGTATTTTGCATTTCAAGTTTCTTGCAGATGCTTTCAAGTTTTCAATAAGAATATTTATACACTTACACTGACTCATATTATTTTCGATAAAAACTGAGTTTTCTATTCCAAAGGAGCAAATCAGTTTCAAATGATTATGCTTCCATGTCACATTAGAGTCTGCAATAGCTTTTTTTTTTATTCAATATTTCATTCAGCTTTTGCCACAATAATTCGTCCATCAAACCCATATATAACAAATTTTGACTCGTCTGCAAATACATCATTCCAATATGATAAATCTTTGCTTACCATGAATTCTTCTAATATCAGGCATATTTTCCTTATTGATGAAGTTCTTGCTAATCGCCCGGCCTCCTAGCGGCCGAGCGGTAAAATTGCTGAACAAAGGTATTTCATGCCAGGTTCATATCCCACTGAACAGACTGGCTGCATATGCGTTTTTGTGGTTTTCTCCATGTAACATTATACAAGCCATTTTCTCTTCGAAAGTCCTCCATGAAGGCATCCCTCCCCCTTTGGCAGTTAGTCCTCGAGTGCTTGTCATAATTAAATAAACCAAATCTTGTTAATCACCTGCTAGACTTAAAATAATAAACTCTTCTAACAGCATCAGGGTTAACTTTTATTCCAAATTATTCTTCTAAATCCTCTGCAAGTTTTACAGTACTAATTTTTGGATCGTATTTGACATTTTGTAGGATAAATCTCTGATCTCTTGTGTAAGCTTGGAATGTGGTCCAGACTTTAATACGTTTTCAAGAATTCTGTTGTTCTATATTAAAAATAGTTGAATGCGTAATGTCACAATTTTTTTTGAATACTTTTACCATCTTTTTAATGTTTACTAAGATTTATAATACAACTTGTTAATTTGTAGTGTATTAATTTTGTTGTCTTGTTCTTAATTTGCAGTGTTCACTTCAAATTTGGAACTGTTAGTACATTTTGCTCAGCAAATAGTAATTTTCTAATTCTTATGATGTACTTTCATTTAAAATTTAAAAAAAAAAAAAAAAAGGCAAGAAACAATATTGGCTAAAAAATCTCAACTAGACTTTCAAATGCCTAAGTGAGATACTGAAAAGTATTTTACTACAAGGAATATTTTGATGATTTTTATTTTGCAAAATACAAGTCTTACGTTTAGAAAAAATACTGCATTACGAAAAAAAAATTAAATGATTATATTTCAATATTTAGTGCAAGATCTAACAGAAAAATTCCCCAAAAATATAAGCTACTGTATTTCACTAAAACATTGTTTCTAAACAGGATCCAATTCAAGATAAATGAAAACAAAAGAAATTGAAAACTGATGAAAAATCCATATATAATTTTATGCTTGAAAAATTAGGATTATTGTTTTTAGCTGGTAATGAAGAACTATAAAAATTAATAGATAACTAAGAAATTTAAAACTGGAGGTGGGATACTTCATTTTTTTGATTAGCTATTTATCAGACATTTATAATAAAACAAAATTAATATTTGGCTTTATATTTTTAATCAAATATTAATTAAAAGTGTAATATAGAAAGGTTTTGTTATAGTTATTGAATTTTTGTTATAGTTCTTGCTGTTATTGTTTGTATAATATAGAAAGGTTTTGTTGAGTCATATTATGTAAATGAAATATTCCAGCTTTATTCTTTTAACAAAACAATTTCAGATAAAAAGAGTTCAAACATTAATCACATGTTCTATAGCATAAGTAACTTAATACACATGGTACATATCGTCAAAGAAATTACAGAACAAACATAAAATCTTAAGGATAGAAAAATATTTTATTCATAATGCAACTTCAGACTTAAATACATTTGAATGCCAGAATAAGATATGCTTCTGTGAAAAAGATCCAAGGCACTACACTTCTCAATACTGCTTGAATCTACATTTTCAGTCATCTCAGCATTAAGCATCCAGTTAATCAAACCAATATTACGGTTTCTTGACTAACAATCATCAAATGCAAGATGAGAATTATATAATATACATCCAAGCAATGTTTCAAAGTATACCGTCTTCTTTGCCTTTATTCACAACAACATATCGCACATAAAGTACAGAAACAATTGTAAAAAAAAATAATAATAATAATTCAATTTTGTGTGATTATTCAAGATGTTCTTTCAAAAATTCGATAACAGTATCAGTATCCCATTTTTGTATGCTTAACTCCTCCTGTGAATTACCATCAGCATCAAGTAATTTGATGACAGGATCAGCACCACGAACATATTTCACAGAAAGTCCAGGAAAATTATTTGGTTGGTCACTTTTCACAAATGCTTCAAAGGAAAATAAATAATAGGCAGTTTTAGCATATAAGAAATGTATAAACAAACAAACAAAAAATTGCTTCAACTAAAATATCTTATTTTTTCTTTTAAACTATATCCTGAATTGTACATTTTAATATTAAAAAGTAATTACTTTATGGCAGCTTCAAAGCCAGCCAATGCTCGCAAATACAAAACAGTTTAATCACTTGAATTCATCACTGATGAGCTCTTCTGTGAAGAGGTAAAGTATTTCACTCTCATGACTTCGACCCAGGTTCTGCCCTTCCAAAGCCAACACGGTGCCCAAGACATCACACTGTTGATTCAACCCATAGATACCGCCATGAGCAAGCCTCCAATCAAACGCCAAAGTGTTGACGAGCACCAGGCAAGAAATCACTACAGTCCCACAGATGCCAAAAGTTAAAATTAGGTTGGTACAAGTACTTAATTTACTGCTGCATACATGCAGAAATATGCAATTATATGTTGCCTTATATTACCCTATTTGCAGTGTTCAGAATGATGGTTAGTGTAATCTTCAGTCTCACCAAATATAAGGTTAGCAGAATAGATACTACAGCAAAATTGAACACCGCATTATTGAAATGTATACAAACAAGTTCAGAATGAAGATTATTCAGTCATGAAAACCTATCTGTTGCAATGGATAATTTTCAAGAATAAGTGGAGAAACAGATATGAGATGGACGCTATTTCATAATACTGGAATTATAAATTTTTCAAAATTAGGCAAAGAAAATTATGAGAATGTGACTGTGAAATTGAGTTACCACAAGTTTTAGTGAAATGAGTATCCAAATCTTCATAAAGGATCACAAAATGCAGTAACTGTGTTGGCATTGCAGTTCTTGCTATGCTATCACATAGATAGCAATGCTTTTCTGAACATTATTATATTACGCGATAAAATGGAGGTTCACTCTGCAAACATGCACACAAAAAAACTGAAATAATGGATACAAATGGAGGTCATAAAATAAACTCGGGAAGTTAGAATCAACACTGTGCAACAAGAAGTTTACGGCTAGTTTTTGAGACAGCAAGGAGGTCATGAATAACTTTATGGAGGAACCATTATGAAGGTGTACTGCAGACCTTTAAAAACTACATGCAGACATAATGTGCAAGAGGTGAGACATGTTTACTCTAGCATTGTTTGTGGATCCATGACAAGCATATCCACACATAGCAGCATACACAGAAGTAATACTTCAACTGTTTCAATGGGAAGATTTTAATCACTCTTTTCGTGATATTGATAGATTATCATCGAAATGGAGCTAAAGTTACAGTTATTTGGCAGCAAAAGACATTTATCAGTGGCCGAGTTTCCAGACAGCTATCTTTTTTGATAAAAGTATAAAGAAGATGATGGCATGTTATGAAAATCTACATACAGATTATGTTGAAAAATAGTTCAAATATATGTTCAACTTTTGTATATAATAAATATATTTTTTTTCTTAATTTGCTGCTTTATTTCATACTTATTTAACATTGAATTTTTATTAGACTTCATACATACACTTCCATTACTGCATTAAAATTATAGAAATAATCAAATAACTCATGAAATGAGTTTGTTTAAATTTAATTTATATGTTAAACAATACTACACAAATGAATCTTTAGGAAATTTATAACGATTATCTTGAATAGAAGTTTGAAAAAATTTTAGATTTGATAAGGCAAAACTTAATGACAGAGTGACTGTATATTGAGATACTAAAAGTCACAGTGGGCAATTTAAAACATTTTAATTTTTGACAAAACAATTTCTTGACACCAACAGACATACATCGTGCCAAAAAAAAAAAAAAAAGGACAGTTGTATATCTTCTGTACTACTGGGCCGACTGAGGGAATTCAAATTGCATTTTTCATGTCTCGAAAGTGCGACTTTTGATATATATTAGATTAATATATGGCATTTTTCAAATATAGGTATTTTGACACAAAATCGGACTTTCTGAAATGACATGCCAATTTTTTTCCATATTTCGATTTTATGACTGAAATTATGCCAAATTCCCAAGTTTTGTAAAAATTGCAGAGTAGTTTTTAAAAAATTAGCTCTCAAAATTTTAGCTCCTTGTTGTTAATTCTATTTGGTATGTATTTATTAATATCTCTTTTTTTTATGAAACTTAATTGATTCTTTCCTATACAGTTCGAAATTTTGGTTTATTCCAAATAAAATTCACCTATTTTTTCACGATTTATTTGTAAAATTTGTATTTTTACATAATTTTTATAAAATTTTCAAAAAAATATGGAATTATACCCTGTAAAATTTTTACAATCGTCTTAAAGTAGATGTATTTCTAAGCATACCTGCAAAAATTAGAGCTTTTTATGCAAAATTTCCAAAGACATTCGTGAATTTATATATTGGCACACTTTGAAATTTGGCATATTTGTCAAAAGCGATAACAAAAATGTGGTTTACACACTTTGTTAAAATTATTTGAAAGTAGGAACGATGTAACTTTTTCCCGCTCATCCACAATGTAAAAAGCTAGGAAAGATGTGACTTTTCTTCCACTCCTGCACAATGGAAGGGAAAAGAAAATAGGTTGCCATATATTAAGAAGTTCCCAAGTGAATTATTCTTGGCTCAAACTGAAAAAAATGCGGCGAGTTAAATTTTTGAATCTCTCCATAAATTTTGCACCAAATTTTACAAAATTTAATATTTACGCATAATTTGAGTCGTAGAATCGATACATGGAAAAAAATTGGTATCTTATTTCAGAAAAAGTCCAATTTTGTGTCAAAAACCTATATCAGAACAAAGTTGTATATAAATCTAGCATATATCTTAAGTCGTGCTTTCGAGACATTCGTCAATCGACCCTGTAGAATGGGAGATATAGAACTGTTCCTTTTTTTTTTTCATTTTGCACAGCGTACATCTAAGTTGGGTTTTTTGATAATTACACTTGTGGTTTCTTTTCCTTTTAACATCCTCAATTTATTTGAAGCAAGAAAGAGAAGTAGCAAAAATGGTGCTGAGAGGATTGAGAAATGGAGAAAGAATGAACAATTACGCTTTGATGGTTACATTTAAGAATAAACTGTTTTTACCTCAAATTCATTTGAGTTGGTTTTTAAAGTTCTCAGTTTAAAACTTTAACATTATTATTCGTAGAAGCTCTATGTGAGTACTTATATCAATTGCATTGCATAGGAATCATGCAAGGAGGTCTAATTCTGAAAATGCAGTATAGACAGATTTATTATAAGCAATTATTTTTAGAAAAGAATGGGGAAATAACCACATTAAACAGCAAACTTACGGAACTATTGTACATTAAGACTTTGAATGACATGGCTTTTTAAATCTGCTCATGAAAACCTATATTTAAAAAGCAATTTATTAGCTAATTTGTATAATTAGTTTAGTCTTCGTTTTTATAATCTTCTATTTATTAAAATGACCATTAAAGGAAGAAAGCAAAATATTTTAAATTATGAGATATGTTTTTAAAGTATGGCAAGCGAAAGGTGCCACTACAGAAACTTTCAATCATGTTAACGTTTCTTTCTCAGTATTTAAAATAGCTCCGCCAATTGAGAATCTTGCTGATTGTAAAATATGACCACTGATTGATTTCTTAGTACTAAAGATGTGAAAGTAGGCGAAATTCATAGTCAGATTACTGAAGTGTTTGGAGAAAACATTACAAGCAATAGAATGGACCACAAATGGAGTACAGCTTTTGAAGATGGTTGCCCAAATTTTTGTGATTATGAATAATATGGGCAACCTTCTGTCATTATCGAAAATTTGATGCAGAAAGTTCATGAGCAAGTGAAATGGAATAGAGAATGAGCAAGTGGAATGAAATAAAACAGAAACTTTGCACTATTGCCTTGGGTTTTCTGCAGTGTTCTGTATGAAATTATGATTGAATGCTTAAAGAAAATTACATGGATGCTGGGTACTAAAAATGTTGACAGAGGTATACAAAACCAAATGTTTAGGTAGTACTTTAACTTTCCTTCAGCGATACAGCAAGGAAGGTAATGATTTTTTAAGCCAAACTCTACTATAATAGATGACAAAGTCTGTCTGGCTTAGACTACACCAGAATTGATGCAGCACTCCACGAAATGGCGGATCCATCATCCAGGACATCCATCATTATCCAAGAGAGTAAAGTTCAACAAAACAGTTTCAATCCAGAAAATTATGTGTACTGTGTTTGGGGACAGGAAAGGGGTGTTGGGTTTGGATTTTTTGCCTCGTGGTTACACAATAAATTTAACTATGTATTGCAAGACCTTAAACAAGTTGTGCTGTGTAATTCAAAACAAATAGTGTGGTATGCTAAGTAGGAGGATCGTTTTGCTTCATGACGATATTCGTCCACAAGCAGCTAAACAAACTCAAGATCTCACCGCATTATTTCACTGGAAACAACTTGGTCACCCTCTTCTACATTCCTAATCCAGAATCCACCGACTAACACCTTTAGAAGCATCTTGGCGGTCTTCGGAACAATGACGATTAGGTTAAAATGACCATGTTACAGTGGGTGTCAAATCAGAAAGCAGAGGAGCTTCAAAAACTGGCATATGATATGATAAGTGCCTCAATATTGGCAGAAATTATGTAGAAAATAGATTGAGATACAGGATCTCATATAAAAAAAATTAGTAAGAAAAAAAATTTTTTTCCCTTCCCTCCCATTTCCAAAATTATACTTACTTTAAAAACATGCTTCATATAAGCTAATATGAATGAAGTGACAACAAATCTCATGATCAGATAAAGGAAATTATGGTTAAAATTTTAAATATTTTACATATTTATTCATTTGTATTTTGTACGCATTCTTAACTCCTTTTAAAGCTACCAAGTAGGTAAGTGTGCTCAAAATGCCTATTGCCTTATACGGTATTACAGTTCCTTTTTGATAAAAGCAATGCTATTCCTCTTTACTGATTATTTGCAAACTTAAGCAGTATAATATAAAGATCTGCACATAACAGAGCAAAAAGAACATTTTATTTTCTTCCAAGACTACAAAATCTGACCATTTAGCAGCTTAATTACATAGACAGTGCATAATACAATGCATGTTCCACACCAGAATGCTTCACATAAAATTTTATTTTAAAGCATAATGCTAAAATGTAACATGCAATAAAATTCTGCTTTATTTAATACAATATGCTGAAATAAAATCATAAAAAGCATACAGTGATAAAAACAATTGAAGAACTGAAATCTGAAATAAATTTTTCATCAAAACTTGTTTTATACATACCTTGGATTTGTGGGTAGTGACCTATTTTTCATCCACACACTTCAAGACGAGCTTGTGGATATTTCTGAAATATAAAAGAAATGTTTTCAATAACTTTTACATTCCATAACTATATCTACAAGAGCAAGCAAAAATATAAATAACAATAACTTTCCAAATTTATCTTCCATCCTTCAGTTTTCCAGTTAGCTTTTAAACAGGGTAGTAATCTTAATGCTAAGAAAATAAGTTACTTTTCTGCATTTAATGCAGTTTCTTCAGAATTCATTCTCAAGAGATATATATGTATATATAAGGTTATATGCATGTATATATAAGAGAAAGTATATAAATGAGACTGCATTTTATTTTTAATACTGCATTTAAATATTTAATAATATATATGTCGATGAGTATGTCATGAATTTTAAATGTATTTTTTTATTTTATTTTGCATTATTACCATCTTTTGTTGCTGCTATTAATGCAGAATTAGATTAGGTTTTGAACTGCTTTTTACTTCTTATTTATTTATTTTAAATTTCATATTTATTATTTCACTTTCGGATTTAGCATATTTTGCCTCCCCCCCCTTTTTTTTTTTGCAGTTTACCACTGTGCTTTCACTTGTTTTGGTTTTTGCATGCAATTTATTTCGAAATGAATATTATAAATTTTAAAAATTTTTTTATATATATTTTATTAATAGAAATGATATTTCCTTATTGATATGGTCTCCATTTTTCAAATGCCAGGATTAGGCAAGATGATGTTTATTTCTTACATATACTTTGTGGCTGTCATGTTTCCTTTTAATATGGCATTAAAAGCATTTTCCCATCCCAAAGATTTTTATCATATGAACTCCAGAAGACTCATGATGATGGCAAAACATGCCTGGTTGACTTTTATTTTGCCACTTAGCGAAGTGTCACAGTGTTTCAGCATTTTGTGCATGAGCAGCTACTGTTGGATTAACAAAATAAAATGTATATTTTACAGTAAAATATCTGAAACCTGTTTTCTCCTATACATGATCGACGATTTTTGCCATCAATAATGTTGCTTTTGTTTAGAATCTGAATGAGAAAGAATTCACCAGTTTCCTAGCAACCCGGCAAATATTAACTTGCCAAATATTGAATTATGTGGAAAAATTTCGTAAGCTTTGTTTTTCCCTATATAAACAGATTGTCATTCATGTCCACAATTTTTTTTTTCCAAGGACTCTACCCACATATTTGAATGTTGAATTAGATGCAGTGAATATATTTCTCATAAAACTGTTCAAGTCAATAGCAGCATTTTCATAAAGGCTGAGTTGCTTCTCTCACCACTTACTGTACATCAGTTCTTCTGCCCAAGAATAAATAAATTTCTTTTACAAAGAGTATTCAGAAAGCGTTGAAATAGTTGTCAAAATGTATCCTTTCCTTCACTTGCAACTTTTCATGTCGCTTCTCCAAATTCATTTCATAAGCAGTTTTATTTAATAACCATTTTCACTATTTAGAATTTGAATGTGAGGTAAAATGTGTCTTTTTTGGAAGAAAGATACATCATCTTTCTCATTTCTTGGTGAAACAAAAATTTTAAACCCTTTTTGGAAAGAAAGATATGTTAATAGCTTTACTCATGATGAGAAAATTCTGAGCTAACTTGAATTGTTAAAACTTATATGAAAAAATAAAATATAATAACATACCAGAACTGTACTATCACAAGCTAACTATAAATGATTGTTGTTAGGACTGCCAACTATTTGAATATGGTTCATTTACAGATAACTTTGCTGCTATTTACAATATGAGGACCATAAAATACTAAGGAAGTCCCAAAAATACTTAATATAAGCTGAAACTTAGAGGTTATTGGACAACAAATCCATTAAAACTACCCCCAAACATTCTTTTGGCCAAATGTTCCAAATGCAGTTTAAAATAGCAACAAAATTACCACCTTTAATTCACTGGTATATAAATTAATTTCAATATGCATCTGAATGATGTTGCATAGTTCTGTGGTGTTTTCTATTATGCCATTTTCATGAAGTCCAGTCTTTCATTGCTTTTAGAAAGCACACTAGTATAATGAGTCCTGTAAATTTGAAAATACAGTTCTGCAGAAAGTAGCTCCCAAATTTTAATAATTTCTTCAATATGTAAGGGGAAAAATAAAAATAGCAATTAACTCAAATCACTCTTTACAAAAACATTTTTTGAGAACGAGAAAGAAAAAACTTTTTTTGAAACTGTTTTTTGAGAATCAAGTCTGCACACAGCAAAGATCTTATGAATATATTATCCATCATTAGTGCTAAATTATACTGTTTGGTGAAATTGTCAAAAATGGTCGATGGCAAAATACATAAGTACCAGATATTTTATTACAAGATTTACATTATCTAATTTTTTTAATTCAGTTTTTTGTATTTTCTTGTTCCAATTCTTTCTTCCAAATTTTACACCCTTTTTTATGAATTAATTTGTTCCTGCAAGAATGGGATACTTTTCAGTGTTTGAAATATGTCCAGCAGGCTTTTTACTTACCTGAGCTTTATTTATTTGTTAAAAATAGCTTAAATATCTCAATGTATTAATATCACAGTAGAGTTTATTAAAAAAATTTTTTACACTTTTCAATTATCTGCAACACTGCAAAAATACCGTGAGGCAATGCTCTTCATCGGCAAAAAATATTTATATGGCAACAAATCCTGTTGGCAAAAAGTATTAATATAGCAATCTAGGTATGAGCGTAGCATTCCCCCAAGATGGCTTTCTATTTTCACCAGTATGGCTGCAGATTATGATCCCTTCTATGGGAATCTCGGGAAGCATTTTAGCATAGCAATGGACCACATACTGCAGTTTCTGGTACATTCGAAATTTCAGACGTAGCTTTTTGCAATCATACAGAATAATTTGACTGCTTAAATAGATCACGTACTTCATTTTTTCCCTCCTGATTTTGGGATTTGAGTGCCATGGTTGCGAACTCTGATTTATTTTTAAAGCAAAAACAGATCACCGTGTACATGAGGAGAACAACAATTAAAAAAAAGGGGGAAAAGTGAGTGTGTGTATGAAAAAGAAGAGAATTAGAAAAAGGGGGTGCCACTGGACACATCATGGAATAAACATAAAGATACCCAGCTTCTCTCCAGTTAGTGACTTTTTGGTGGGCTGCACATAATTAGAAAGTACCAAATTTTTTAACATCCTGACAATTATATTAGTCGATGAGACAATCAATATATCATTTTCATCACTCAATCATCAATACATGAATCCATTTTTGATATAGATATGCTTGTCATTTGCTTTTTTTTTTTCAGGAAATTATTTCCATGAATTATATTATTTTTATGTATACTATGCATGTACATTTCGAAAAACAACTTACATATTTAAAAATGCATATAAAATAAAACACAATAGGAATGTGAACTCATTTGTGTTGTACAAGGAAAGATACATAAAAAAAAATAAGCAATTTAAAAGCATATGTGAAGATTTTACAGGCTGTACTAGGAGACTAATACAAGACAAACTACTGCAATATATTTTTAATTCAGTACTTCAAAATAAATATATTCTTATAAGTATATTTTATTAAATTACTGTAAAATACATCATTAAAGCAACAGTTTTAATGTACTTTAATGAACAAAAAAAAAAAAACTATACTTTTACAGGCTCTTTCACAGCTTTAACACCACAGCAGCTCAAGCAGCTATCTTTTAAGATATCATCTAATTGAAACTGAGCTAATTTTTCACACCATGTGCACTGAAGATCAGCTCGTCTTAAACCAAGATCAAAACATGCTTCATTACTCAAGCTACATGCAGCAGTAGTAACCTACAGATACATTAAACATACATAAAATTAATGAAAATAGAAAAATGTTTCTTTAAAAGCTTATAAATTACAAATAAATCTCCAGCTTTGTTTCAGTTCAAAATAGTTTTATAATTATTGTCATCTACAATGTTAAAAATTGACATATTGTACTTCAAAAAAATTCTCAAACTTATAATGTATACCAACTAATTTCACATCAGTATGCAGCAGGTAGTACTATACAGCAGTTAGGCAAGGCACTTCCTATTTACTATAGTTTTTCTATGATGTGACCAATTATTAAGTTACATCTTGTCCAGTGATTCATTTAAGTACTTGTTGAGTGTGTCCTATGATTTTCAAAGCTGATTATTAATAATAAATATTACATGTAAAAATAACTTATAAAAATTAAACTTGTAAAAGTCTTAGAAAAGCCCATGAAATAATAAAATAATTTTATGGTGATTAGTATTTAGGCTGCAGTAGTCATGAATTTTGCATCAAACTAGAAAACATGTCTAAATCATGTATACAGAGATTTATAAAAAGAAGCAAATTTATGGCATTTGGCATTATGCTACATGTTGCCCATTAAATAGCACACATTTTCAAAGATTAGATGATAATCGGCGGATGGAAGATAATCAGAATTATGAAACACCTATTTCTCAAGCTCATGAAACCACTTGTACAAAACATTAATTATATGTGAAGAAATTGTTGATAATAGCAGCATTTCAAATGAAATGTGACATAGCATTCTGAATGAATAACTGAAAATTCAAGGAATAATTTTAAAGTTTGTCTTACTTCTGCTTATTTTAGATAAGTGCCTCACAATTACATTGCAATCCATAAGGAGCTTCAGGCAGACTGTAATGTTGAGGATTAACAAAGAATTTTTTACTAGCAGCGAAAACTAGGTTTATTACGATTCTAAGAAAAAAATACAACACAACTTTATAATAAAAATACAATAATACAATTTTATATACATTTTTCTGCACTCAAAAATGCTCATCCAATAACTGAAAGTATGAGAACCCAAACCAAATATGAAAATCCCCTTTACTACAATTTTTTGAAAAACAATTTGCTGTTCATCAGGAAAATCTACTTTGAAATGACAAAAGTATAGAAGTATAGTACATCAATAATATCCAAAAAATTTAATAAAAATTTATAAAAATTCATATCAGAATTATTTTAATTATTCCAAGCAATGCAGAAAGTATGGGAAAGAATACTCTGATGACAGCAGAGCTGATTAAAATGTGTGTCCAAAAATGCAATATAAAAATGGCCAGTAATGTTTTGAACAGACTTTTCATTTGTAATAGATCCTCCTGTTATCAGATGTTTTCAGACACCCTTTTTGGAAATAAAGTTTTTCATTACAAGTTTCATGTCTGAATTTTGTTTAACAAGGTCAAAAACTCTTTATATTAACTGCATACAGGAAAGCAAATGTATTATGAAGAAATATACTAATGTATATTTAAGACTAAACATATTTTTTGAAAGATAGGAATAATGAAAATTGATATTTCTTTGTTAAAGCATCCATCATATAAAGCCTTTTGTGAAATTTGAGCATCAACTTTTTCACATTGAGAGGGGCCAAAATCTGTTACTCTCAAACAACTAGAATGGCTGTGTATATGAATTTCTGTTGCAATAGATTTTCTCCCCCCCACCCCCCGCCAAGTAGAATACTACAGCATTAAGAGTAACCTATTCAAGTGAAGTGATTACTTCTCGCTTAGGGGTTTTTGTTCCGTTTCACCCACCATGTGGAGTTTTCCCTTAGGACAGGATTGTGAGCATCCATTGCTAAATGTTAACACTAAACAAAAGACAGGGAAGTTGCTTTAAAAGAATGACTGGCATGTCATTTAGTAACTCACAAAACCAATGAGCCATGCTTAACATGATGGGGGGAGAAGCACCAAGTGGAAAATAGATGCAGGCACTCAGGTGACCTGCCAATATCTGAATGCACGGGTGTTGCGGATGATTTTGTTCTGAAAGAGTTAGAGAATAAGCATTTAAATTTTCCAACTGTGGCTAAATGGTTACTTTCAAAGAAAACATCAAATTATTTAATATTAAAGTAGTTTAAGTTTTTATACATTGCTCAGAAGCAAATGTCTGACAGCTGTAGTTCTCAAGTCCTATATAAATTTAGGTAAGCTAAATATCAAAAAAAATTTTTTTTAACTGATGCAATTATACTGTAGTAAAACTACTTGAGGCACATTTCACTTTTTTAAAGTGCTTTTATTTTATAATAACTTTCAAATAAAATTTTGTTAAAAAAAAGTACTATTATTGCCTTGGTAAACTACTTTGAAGATTTTTCAAGAAAAGCAGATTTCAATTTTTTTAAATGAATTAGTTAAAGTAGTATAGAATCATACTAAATTGTACAGCTCAGCAAAATAAAATTCCCGCATCTTCCAATTTTTTACTGTGATGATACTAGCCTGTATTTTTACAAGCCATGCAGCACACTCTGCTAAGACTTCAGAAGGAAAATACAAGTCTTACACATTTAACTGTTAAGTGTTAACTCTATAAGGCATTTTCTCCCTCCTTTACGCATGCCTTTAAGGTGTAACTGGAAGCATGCTTGAAGCATATTCAGGTCCAGGGTTCAAATACCAGCAAGAGCACTGCACATTTTCCATGTCTCTTGCTTTAAAATAACCTAATGACTCTACAACTCAGTTACTGGTTGAATTTTAAAAATGAAACTAAAACCAGATATAACTCTTTTCAAAAGAAAATATGCGATCAAACCTGTCAACTAATATTTAAATCATAATTTACCTTACTCTCATATTATAATGCAATCTTAATATATATATATAATATATATTGAGATTTTATTATACTTTAAAAATTAAGTATTAAATTTAAATCTCTAAAATTCTTTATTTTCTAAAACTCACAACAATCTTCATTTTACATTAGTGCGCAATTGCGTTAACTAACAATATCATCTGAAATATCTTCACCCTTAAAAACACCTTGTACAAAGTAAAGGTAGTACTGCAATAGAAAAAATTTCAGGTATCATACACTGGTGTGCAAAAATTAAAGACGAAGTCGAAAAATTAGCATATCAGCTGACCGAAGAGGCAGAGCGGACAGAAATACCAATCAGGAGATTAAGTAAGGTGATGTACGGTAGCACATGCGCAGATGTGCAGGTAGACGTAATGCGTGAATGTCTGAGTAGTATAAAGTATGTTGTCGGTGTAAGATCAGTATTTCTGGCAAAGAGATTGCACACCGTATAGCAGTTAAAATCACACCGAGTTGCAGCCTCAGCAAGAAATGGCGAATAAGCAATCTGTTAGATGACATCTGGATGCTTTTACCCGAGGTCGAATCATTGGGAAGTTGGAGGAAGGCCGCAGTGTGACAAGTGTGGCTGTAGAGTTCGGAATTGCTCACAGCATCGTTTCACGACTTTGGAGACAAAACGCCTGCCCATTGGAGAAGGCGTTCTCTGTGGTGCCGGGAACACCGGAATTGGAGAGACAATGAATGGGGACGAGTACTCTTTACAGATGAGAGCAGATTTAGTCTGAGTTGCGATTCTAGACACATACACATCTGGACAGAGCATGAAACACGCAATAACCCCTTCAACATCATCAAAAGGGACTGTTTTGGAGGTTGCAGAGTTCTCGTTCGAGCAGACATAATGCTTGGTAGCCGGACTGACCTTCATATCTCCCAAGGAGGTTCGTCACCTGGGACTGCTATTGTAACGAGGTTCTTCTTCCTTACATGCGTCTTTTCACAAGGGCTATGGGTCCTCAGTTCCTCTTCATGGACGACAACGCTCCACCTTATCGCACAGTTACTGTCGAAGAGCTGTTGGAGAGTGAAGATATTGAACACATGGATTGGTCGGCAAGGTCTCTGGATCTAAATCCCGTCAAGCATGTACAGAACTTACTAGGGAGACCCGTGGCAGCACGTAACTTATCGCCAGTAACGATTCCGAAACTGCGATTGGTGCTACCAGAGGAACGAGCAGCAGTGTCTCAACAACTCGTTAATAACCACATATCCAGCATGCACAAATGATGTGAAACCTGCCTAGCAGTCAGGGGAGATCATATCCCCTATTAAAGACCGGATGTTTCTTGCTGGACACCCATCCCAGGGATGTTTCGGCCTTCAGTCGCATTGCGCTCCATGCTACTTTTTCAATAAAGCTTCTTTTTATCCCTCTGATTTCTCTTTTAGTAAATGTTGCTTACATTACTCATGTCCTTACGTATTGGGGATGTTACGGTATTAAATGTGTTGATTTGGAAAGCTTTTGTACAAAGTTATATTGAAAAAACCGTCTCGTCCTTAATTTTTGCACACCAGTGTATTTCAACGAAAATATCCATGTTGTCTGCTCTTGAATCCATTTGAATGACATTTTTGCCTGACATATGTATGTACAGACAGAATAAAGGACTTTTTACCAAAACAGATTGTGAAATGGATTTCAAATGTATTAAAAAAATAGATTTTTTTTGTGAAATCAGTACATACGTACGTATATATGTATCTCATATAACTCAAAAATGAGCAGCCTCAGAACACTGAAATCTTGTACATAGGACTGCTATAACATATAGTTGTGCACCTCCCTTTTTGGTTTAAATCAGCTACACCAAAAGTACATGAATATATGTATATATTTATATATACCCTCTGTTACCCAGCTCGGTGAGTTTGGTTTTTCTTCGTTCTGATATGTTGGTAAATTGTGCATTTTTTGCTTTAAAAATTATTGAATTATGTTGACCTTATGTTCCAGTTAAGGTTTTTATGCCTTTAGTTAATCTGCATACAAAAGTAGTAGAACTACTAACACTTTAAAAGTTGCTTAAGTGCTACTAAGCCTAACGAAGATGCCATTTGTTTACATCTGAAACTCTTAGTAGAATAGTGAATTAAGCTGGTTTCTACACCAATGTCACGGTCTTTTTAACAAGTGGGACCAAAGATAAACTTTCAGTTTTGTGCACTAAAAAATCTGTCTTCCTACCCAATGGGTCGAACTGCTTGTTTTTTGCATGCAAACTGTAATTTTTATTGCACAATTTTTTTTAACTGTATTTGGTATTTTATGTTTTTCTGCATTTTACAATTTTTTATGAAGATATTTTGAGTTTTTATGAATTTTTTTTCCCTGCCGTGAAGTGAGAACTGAACTGATTGAATGAAAAATATATCTCTAATGAAAAATCGAGGAAATAACTTTAAACAAAAAGCAGCAAAAGATATGCATAATTTTTTAATAAGCTATATAAGAAAGTCATGTGGTGTCCAGATCAGATTTTTTTTAGAATGAATTAGAACACATTTTTCATTATTATCAAGGACACTTATAACTGCTGGAGAGAGCTATAAGAGCTTTTTGTCCATAAATAAGTCAGCCAGATATGTCTATTTCCACTTATAATTAAGCCATGTGGTTGATAGCATTTATCTTCTACTGCTTTCAACTTGATGCTTTTGGTTAATCTATATTTTAGGATACCCTGGGATTATTGCGAAGTTGTTATTTCATTTATTTATTTTAAGTTGAATATTATGGAAACCATATTATGACATGTTTGGTTGTAATGTGCGATTGCAATGATTTTGACTGTGGGGAAAATATTTGTAAGGGCTTATTTGGATATAGGTTACAAAGTACGTTGCTTACTTTGTGTTTTACACCGTAAAATGCCTTCTGGTCGTACGTTAACCTGAAGTTTCTGTACAATTCGGAATGAATGGGAAAGAAAACATTGACTTGTGTTCAAATGAAGATTTAAATGGCTTCGTTCACTTATCGGTAAATTATACAGCGAGATTTAAGTATTTGGAAACCAGAGCTCATATCAACACTATGGAAGGTATGCGGGATGTAGTGAATGTAGTGGTTTTTTGAAAGAAATGCCTCCGGCAGGACGGAGGATATTCTTCAGTTTTACTTTTGTGAATTTACACGATGACGGCAGTATACAGATTCTAGTTTAGATAGTTTTAAATAGTTCTTGGATGCTGTTAAGAAATTCTGTGTGTCATATCGAAGAAACAGAAATTTTTAAATAAGGTATGCCAATATTTTTTTTTTTACTGCATAGATTAGATAAGATGTATTTCCATTCTTCAGTTATTTCATTGTTTGATTTAAAGTGCAGTTTATTGAGATTATATATTTTTCGTTTTAATTATGCTTTATTGCAATATTTTAGATGCCGTTATACTAGAAGAACGTTATACTAGAAGGACGTAAACAGGAATGGCACCAAAAAATCACCAAGGGGTACCCTAAAATATACTTTTACCGTGGTTTGAATTAATGTCATTGAAAGAAGAAAGTAATGTTGGTATTTTTTGAAGTTTCTTAATGAAATTATAAGGTATTTCTCCCACCTTTTTAGCCTGCCTTCGTGGTGTAGTGGTCATTCCGCACGGCGCGTATTCGAGAGGTCTGTGGTTCGAGTCCTGGTGAGGCATTACTCATTTTCCATGTCTCCCTGCTTCAAAATAACCTAAAGGCTCTACAGTGGCACCCGAACTAAAAAAGGTGGTGGACGATGATTCTCCACTACCAAGATTCGGTGATTGGGTCTCCTAATCCTAAGTCACCCTTTAAAAGGGAAGTATATAAGGTATTTCTGCCACCTTCTTAGCCTGCTTTCATGGTGTAGTGATCAGCATACTCGGCACATATTCGAGAGGTTCATGGTTCAAATCCCGGTGAGGACATTGCTGATTTGTCTCTCCTGCTTCAAAAATAACCTAACGTCTCTACAAAATGAATCCAAATTTTTAGAACATAAATATGGAAAGAGATAATTTGTACCGTAGGAAAATTGTGCAACATCTTTTCATCAACCAGCATTTCAAAACATTATAACCGACTTCATTAAAAACATAAAAAGGCATTACAATTCCCACTCTCCTAATAGCAGCAAACTAAGCCTTTAGGATAAGATACAGAAACAGACAGACGACACTGAAAATCGCAAGCTCATATGTAGTCAATTAACAAGGAGAAAAGACATTTCAAGCTAATAATTTCTTCCAAGATGCAGTATGAAGACAGTAAAAAAATTAGCTTTTTTAAGCAAAATTATAAGCACTTACATGTATTAGTGAAACCACCTCAGTAGTAGAAATTACCAAATTTTATAAATATGCCAAACTCTGGCAACTATGCACAAAAGATTTTTTTAGTTTTAACAAAGAACATCACTATTTCTATGTATATTCATTTGCTACATCTAAATTCCAATAGTTTAACTGCTTTTAATTAAATTTATAGATTGATTTTTGGGATGAATACCTAAGTAGAAAGAACATCATGTACATTGTAATTTTTTGCAATTAGAAGTCATCATTCCTTTTCTTCTGTAAAAAATAACAAACTTGTACCAAGGTGTTTGCTCTAATATCTTTTATTTAATAAATAACTTAATTAAAGAAATAAAGCATGACAAAATGTCAAATCTTAAACTATCTACAATTCCTTCTTGTAACAAATAATTTAACTATATCCAAAATTCTAAAATATAAAGCACTTCATTGTATCAAACATACACAAAACCAATACATACCAAAACTGTAAGTGAAAGCAGAAGCTCATTTGCGAAGCCGATGGCTTTATTTAACATCTTACAGTTCTTCTGGGTGAGGAAACAGAAATGATCTAAAAATTATGAATTAAAATGATTCAACCAGTAAAATTAACACTCAAATAAAAAGAAAAAGAAAAAAAAATTGAAAGCATTCCAATTTTACATTTCGCCCAAGGTGGCTTTATTTTTTTAATGTTTTGCGGGTTACCATTATTTATTAAATACCATGTTCATCGCACTTAACCCATAAAATTCAGTTCCACAGCAATATTGCAAAATAATTTTAAAATGAGCATATCTTCAGAATTTCCGATACACAGTCTTGCACGTTGGAGATAAAAAAAATTTTTTTTCCCCTCCATACAGTGTTGCCATTGCTCACTTTGAAACCATTGAGTTTGTTATCAAAAATTTGTTAAAAGTTTTACAAAATATGAAATAGATGATAAAACAAATTCAAAATTTGGGCTTCCAGATGCCCCCATTCGGATGGAAACAAAAGTTATTCAAAATTTGATGGTTCTAGGTACTGTCGTTTTATCACAATGCGAGAAACATACATACATTTATGCAGATTCTTCATTATTTCATTTCTTTAAATACAATACAGGGTTGTAATATTTGGTGGCAACAGTTTGAAAAGTGAAACTTCATCTAAAGAGAGAATTTGATTCCATAATAATGCCTTGACGAGTAACTTAGAAATACACTGGTTTCCAAAAATTACAGAAAAATCACGAAAGGCTATATAAAATTTGAATATGTTGTCAAATACAAAACATTGCTGAGTAAAACTGCAATACACAAATTAGTGGTACTGCAATCAGACAAACAAACTTATTTTCTTACAAGACATTTTTACAAACTTATTTTCTTAGAAGAGATGCTTCAGAAATCAGTGTTACTGGTACATCTAACAAATCAGCTCCTTCCACCTTTCATGCAGCCTCATTATAAATGTCCCCTTGTCAACAAGTTTTCAAAAGGGGAATCAGACGTTGACTGATGCCCCACCCTCACCCATGTAAAAATATGCTAACCTTATCTTCACCCCAGTCACACAAGCCATAAAATGGCAATCTAAGGTGTGTAATGTAATTATTTATTTATAATTTTTAATGGTAAAAGTTTACAATTGGGAGCCTCTTATTTTTTTGGCGATTCTTTTGTGATGCCAAGATTTTCAAGATGGCCACTACACAAAACCAAAATAAGAAGTCAAAGACTTGCACAAACTCAGTGTCCATGTACACATTGAACTATTTTCACTTAAAAAAAATCAGAGAATTGCACAAACTAGGCACTGTGCACTGCCTCGACTTTGTCCATGTACACATCAATCTATATTCGCTTAAAAAAATCAGGTAGCTAAAACCAAGTGAAAACTATTATGGTAACCAGAAAGGAGGTTTCATCACCAAAATTGAACAGAACTTGTCGCCAATCAAAGGGGCACTTAATTCCACACTAAAGCCTTTTTAATTTATAAAGTACTATATTTAAAATGTATTATTCATTTGTCCATTTTTTGCTGTTTGTTTGACTGTAGTAACATCTCTTAGCTCATGAACATTGGTAGGAGATATGTGCAACTAACAGTTAACATTTTCCAAACAAATTCATGGCACGAATGGTCATTTGGAATGCAACTCATTGTAAGCTGGGAAACATCTGAATATATAAATGCATGGTTTTCACAACTGACAAATGAAAAACTGATTGTTGACTGAAAGTTCATTCATACCATTTAAAAAAAACCTGTGATTATACAGAACTACAAAATACAGTAAAATGAGCAAATTAAAGTACACCATTTAGGCATTTGATATGATCAAAGCCATTAAAATTGTAAATTCATAATCTTGCTGAATATAATTTTTAAAGATTTTTTTTTGCAATAATTATATTCTGTTTCTAAGGTGGACATCTAATGTCTATCTGAGTTAAGAGGTTAAACCAGTAGAACATTGACGGTTCATTTTAAGATCAACTTCTGGTGAATGTATAAGTGGTGCTACATGAAACTTTCGCGGTGTCCAGTGTAAATGTGGATCAGTTTACCTTACTCTTCCAGAAAGCATTAAATATCCTTAAGAAGCCAGCTCTTGTGTGCTTTGCTTAATTTATTAACATGACTTACACACTTCAATAAAGAAAACTTAAATTTTTTTAATTGAAGTCAGAAAAAAGGATATGAGTACTAATAAATATCAACAAGTGAAATATATCTATCTTTGTAAAATTATTTTGAAAGGACTGTCTTCTAGACTAGCATGCTAGGCATTTTGCCGCTCAACACAATCTTTGCGGATCCTAAATTTTGCTACACAATGCGTCTCTAAAGTATAAAAACAGTTTCGCCTATAAATTACACTGTAAATATTTAAAACAAACTCCTTCTACACTTTATTAAGTTTAGGTTGATTCTGATACACTAAAAACAACTTTTCAAAACTACATTTCTGAAAGTAAAAATTCTTGAAATATTGTATTATTCTCTCTGTATATAGATAGATATGAATTTCTCTTCTTTTAACTTGCTGACACCCCTGGTTTAGAAAAATATGAAGGATAAGAATATTTATGACATAATAACAATTTTAAAATTACAACACCAATTAAATTGTCAAAGGCAAAACAAGCGACAGGAAAAACAGATACTATATAATCGGCTCTATCCCAGTGTACGGTACGCTATTTTGGCGATTTTTTTGGCGCCATTTCTCGGGCGATACTTATTTTCTCCTTGTCAATTTCACCCTTTCTCTCCCGTTTGTTTTTCACCAGTGGAGTGGTTAGGTTCTGCATTCTCTTCAATCATATTTATTTCAAAATTTTTATTTGTTCTAATTTTATAGTATTTAAATTTCTTAATTAGTATTTGTTTTTAATTTTATAGTATTTAAATTTTAGTTTTGTATTTTTGTTTGTTAGTATTTAAATTTTAGTTTTGTATTATAGTTTTGTATTTAGTTTTGTATTTTTGTTGGTTAGTTAGTTTTGTATTTTTGTTTGTTAGCATTTAAATTTTAGTTTTGTATTTAGTTTTTATTTTTGTTTTGTATTTTTGTTGTATTTTCTTGTTTTTGGTGACTATTTTCGGAGCACGACTCCATAGAGTTCACGCTGAGTTTCTAGGTCTAACACGAAGATACATCGACCGCTCGCCATCGGAACATCGTCGGCGTCACGTTTTCCGATGTTGCGATGGCGAACGATTGGTGTCCCGCTGCGTGTTAGGCTTAGGTACTTGGCGTGTGCTTCGCTGAGTCGTGTTTCTCCAATAGTCGCCAAAAACAAGATGGCGGACAAGGAGCGTACCGTTCACTGGGAATTAACCATATAATCATATAATATTACTAAATATATGGACAAATACGTAAAACAGGTACATTTTACGAAAGTTTAAATACTTCTCACTTTTCTTTAAGTCGCACAGCAACTACTTGACACGCAGAAATGCATATGCCGCGCACATAGACAAACTTCGCTTCTCCACTCGCCACGGAGTATAAAAGAAGAAACGAACTTGAAGTGGAAAACGGAATCTATGGACGACGCTGATTGCCTCTGCCACTCACGTGACTACTTCTCTCGGAAAAAGTGACTTTTTACCTAATTATTTAAATATACTGTACTTTACATCCTATTTTGTATTTTTCTCAACTGTAGTACCTTGTCCAACTACGTTATATACAAGAATTACACTGTTATCGCTTATAGTTTGCTCTCAGTAACCAAAATAGTGCAACTATCTGCATACTGATCATGTGACCTCGCTCAGCCAATAGGACTATGCTCTGAGCTCTATGACTTTAGCATTGTACGACGAACTCTTGAGTTATTAGTATTCAGATAAATCGTAGAACTGAAGCTGTGTGCTGCTGTTCTCCATGAAGAAAATCTCCTCATTCTACTATTTACTGCCTGGAGTTGCCATGTCACCTATGATTCCTTGCCACTGCCAATGCCTAACTATACTGATATCAAAGCCATGCTGGGAAGGAATAAACTCCTAAACAGCTATGCTTTTAAATTTTATCTTTTAGCTTTCAATTATTGCTATCTTTTAGCCATTATTTGCTTTATTATGCCTAGTTTACTGCAATTTGCCATGTATTTGCCTTAATCCTGACAAAATAGCCATTATAATTGCCATAATATCATCTAATTCATAAAATTCTTCCTGTTTCACCCGATTAGGGTGTTGATGCACAGAGCATCATCTCTTTTTGGCAATCAGCCTAAGGTTAATAGATTAGTAAAGACTCCAAGAAGTCGATGCTAATATTGAACTAATTGAAATGAAATGAAAAGTGGAAAACGGGTGTAAAAATGTTGTGATTACTAGACGGCGCTGCGATTGTCCTTTGTTCATTCCAAATGTCAGAGGAAATGTTCATGTTTTTTTCGATGGAAGTTTGACGGATAATACTCTATTAACCACACTTTGAATTTTATTTACTAGTGACTATATTTTATTCTTCAAATTATAAAATATAATTTACGGCTTTCATGGTTAAAAGATTGTAGTCCTTTTTAGGAATTAATTTGAAGTTCTTTTTCATTCAATCTTAGAACAATAATCATATTAATATTAATAAAGGTAAGTGAATATAAAAACTGAAAAGGGACATATTTAACAAATTTCTTGCCTTCCTTTACTAGAATTTATAATGGTATTATTATTAGTTTGAAATGCAGTTTTGTAAGCAAAAGGTTAATAATGAAAGATCTGAAAGCTTTACATTACGTCCAAAGGATTGTTTTGTTTTCTATTTGCATATATAACCACGTTTCCAGAGCATTTCGACTAAAAATATTTAAAAACAGCATACCTTTAGAATTTCCGATGGACAATCTCTCGTGAATCCTTGGTGGGTGCTTAGGCTTGCAACTACTGAGAGTAAGTGAGAAGGTGACATAACTCATGGGTGGAGGACTCCCAAAGAATTGTCAAAATAAAGAAAAGAATTCCTAACTTTAGCTCAGTTTTTAAAAGTGAACTCATTGCTATCAATGAGGGACTGAGCTATATAATGTTTTTTTAGACCCTAAAGCTATCTGGATTAGGACTGATAGTCGTAGTGCCATACAACATTTGTCAAATTGGTGTAACGTTGGGGACAAAATTGGAACTTCAGTTCTCACTGAATTAAAACAAGTGTCGTCCTCTTGTGATGTGCGCATTCAGTGGATTCCCTCACATGTGGGCATTTGGGGAAATGAAGAGGCGGATGCCCTAGCGAAGAAGGGTACCGAATAAGGCTACTATATACTATAATGTACTATCTCTAGTAGCTCTAGTACCGAAGAGGTTCTGGCTACTTCTAATTGCTTGAGTTGTATTCTGCCAGAAAACATACTGGTAAAATGACTTGGACTGTGCCTCTGGTACATACTTGATATCGTGTTCCATCCCCTGATGGATCCCTCGCGATGAACTGCAACAGATACATCCAGACGGTACTCATATGATTTCGTAGTGGCCATTTAAAAAGCCTTGTATTCCAGGGGGGTCAAAAAACCCACTCGATTTGTCCAAAATGTAATAATAATTTCCGACACATATTGTTATGCGCCTGGGTTTGTCCTATGACGACCTATTAAATCTTCCTTTGCTGGTCTATGACTTTTTGAAGATGAAAAAACTCGTGTATCTCGTCTAGCAGAAGCTGGACCTGAAGATAAGCAACAACAACACAACTGAGAGTACGGTACAGCTCTAAGGCTGATGGCGTTTAATAAAAAATAAGCGCGTAATGCACAGCATGAAAAACAAAGTTTTTCCTAGTTCCTGTATGTAGTTTTTCCAATTTTTGTATGCAGCATTAAAGTCAGTCTACGTTCTTACAAAACACCAGATGAAAATAGCGAGAGGATAGTCGTGGAACTGGCGATGAGAATCCGCTGAGAGAAGAGCTTCTGGTTCCATCTGGTGAGCAGGCGAGATACTTGTTGCGTTAAAATGAATGGGGTTTCATATAGCATAAGAGATAGTAGAAAATAAAATATAAATCCTTTATTTAGATGAAACATTCAAAATAAAATGAGAAATTGAGAATAAATAAAGTACTAAAGATTAAAAAAAAAGTAGTTAAAGTACTAAAAATGGGATTAAATCGAAACTGAAAATGAAAACAAAACTTGAGAGGTACGTGGCATAAGATGAAATGTAAACTCTTAAGAGTCATTGACCTTTATGTATCAAAATGTGTCATATTAATGCATATAATACATAAATTAAGATGATTATAACAAAATACTTGGGTTAAATTTTGAAAAACAAACAAAAAAAAAATTGATTGAATTAAAATTTTTCATGAACCAGTAAAATTTGAGAACATACAACAACTAGGAAAAAATTTATCCGGAGTTCAAGTTAGGAACTCTCACGCGATGATGATAAAAATATTTATTCGTTTCTTTCTACGGACCTTGATTTATTCCATACAGTGTGCTGCCACTCTCGCTTTGAAATCGTTCTGTTTCAAAGATTTACAAAATATGAAATTAGGTTGTTTTTTGGCCCTGCGGGCAGAAACACCTATTGGGTGCAAAACAATACATATGTCTGTCTGCAGCGAATGCCGAAATGTTATTAGAATTAGTGTTTTAGAATTACAAATATATATGTATGCTTCAATAAGCTCTTTTTGTTAGGAATTGTTATTGTGTGTGTGTAAGGTTGCAAACACTAATTTATTAACATAGACAATGAATGAGTCAGTAGACGATCCTTTGACACAATATAAGCTTCAGGTAAGATCGATGTAATCTAACATTTTCTGTACGTGCTAAAGATCTCATAATTTTTACAGATTCTGTGATTAATGACCGAATTCCGAACTATGCTAAATAAAGAGGAATATTGCTGTGGTTTGGAAAATTATGTTTTTCAAGAATCGTTTAACTGTAAAATTTGCTATATTGTAGAGGCTCCTAATTTTTAGTTTTACTCAAATGTAAATAAGTGTATAAATAAGAATGGAATGAAAACGTATTAATATTGATTGTTTTCACATTTTTTTAGCATTTAAATACAGTTAGGCATGTCAATGTGAAATTTCCCCGAAAATATTTTATGAGATCGTAAAATAATTACAAATAGCATTATCATTACAGATTAATGACTTTTTTTATCTGAAAAATGGTTATTGTAGTTACGATAGTTTTGGTGTACTAATTTGTGGGAATAAATCTGGTTGAGTTAGAAGATTGTCAAAGACTTTTTGTAAAGGAAGAGTCGTGTATAAATTCTTAAAGTCATAGCAGAATATATTTTTAATCTTTAAAGTGCGAAATGCTTCTAGTATCAGTTCGTTACTTATTATCCAGTTGAAATTGTGGTCTTGTCATCTTTACTCAGGTAAAGAAAATTTTTAAGTATTTTAGTAAAATGGCAATCTATTTCTTTCATGTAATTCCTGATGCTGTTAGCTATGAATCAAAATCTGACTGCCGTTTTGTGAAATTTAGACGATGCATAAAGGTTTTCTTTAAATATAATGCAGGGCGATAATATTTGGTGGCAACAATTTGAAAAGTGATATATTTCGTATAAGTAATTCAACATGAAATGCTGTTTCGAGACTAATAGCCCTTCAAGGCTAATGCTCCTTTGGGATAATAACATAATAAAATTAATGTAAATACTATAAGTCTCGCACATCTTTGGCCACTCACCAAAAATTATTGAAGCTAGGTTGGGGTTATCACATCCACTGTATAGCCCTGACTTTGTACCTTTTGATTTTGTTAAAATCAGAATTCCATAAAAGGTAAAATTTTTAAAGACGCTTATGATGTGAAACCTAATTTAATGAAGTTTTTTGCTGACAAATGTCGGGAGTTTTATGAACGTAGAACTATGACACACTGCCTGAAAGATGGCAAAAGATCATTGACAAAACTGGACTATACCAAATTTAATAAAGTTATATTTCCAAGTATCAGTTTTGAATTTTCTTTGTTTTTTAAAATCTGTAATAAATTATTTGGCAACTGAATTATTGTCTTAAAGGTGGTTTATTGTATTTTTAAATATTAGTCAAAAGACCTATTCATATTTAACTAATTTATTAAATGTTAACCTTTTCTGGACGGCAGCCTGATGTCCAAGCGGTGAAAATGCGCTTTAGCCCACTGCTTGGCGATGTTTTGAAAATCGCCAATTCGGCGCGTTTCTGCGAAACGTCTTTGCAATTGCAACCTTCCCATGGAAACTGTTGCCACAAAAAGATAATAAAACGAACATTATGATCATTAAAATATTTTTCAGTTAGGTTTAAATTAATTATTTACATTTTATGTTGTAATACTTACACATTTTTGCCGTTACATAGCCTTCCCGACACGCTCCGCGAAAACGTAACCAAAATGGCATCGAAGGAGTTTTTTTTAAAAGGGCATTAAAATTACAAACGATATTATGTACACACCGTTCCGTTTTAACTTAAAAAAAAAATCTGCGAATTGCACAATGTAGGCAACGTACACAAATGAACAAAATACGCTAAAATAACGAAAATAAATTACAAGAAAATGCCATATGCACAGCGTTCCTTTTAAACTTCAAAAAACTTCAGCGAATTGCACAATGTAGGCAACGTGCACAAATGAACAAAATAAGCTAAAATAATGAAAATAAATTACAAGAAAATGCCATGTGCACAGCGTTCCTTTTAAACTTAAAAAAAACTTCAGCGAATTGCACAATGTAGGTGACGTACAAACAGTCAGCTATGTTGGCGCGTTTATTGCTCATTCAAAAACAATCGTCGCCAAGCAGTGGGCTAAAGCGCATTCCAACCGTCCAAGCCTCTCATTATGAGACAGAGCGCTGGACTTCCGTGATATCCCCACAGAACGACAGGTGCTCAATTGCTAAACCTAATTTTTATAAAAAAAATTTGGAAAAAAAACGTTTTTATTCGAATTTACTCAATTTTTTCAAATATTTCAGAATATACATTTATCTTTATGCTTGGTGAATTGCAGAATTAAATACATATAAATTTTTCAGCTGTAATGATATATGTAGACAATCAAAGAGGAATTTTAAAGCGAGTGTTCAGCATGTGTTAAACAACAATTGAAATATTTAATGTAAAGCAATAAACGTACACAAGTACATCCACACGTACATATATATATTTACAGTGAAATTAAAAATTTGTTTTCTGTGTGCTATATTCTGAAGCATGGATCCACGCAGAGTCCTATATTACAATCTTTGTACTCAAAGTAAGGTGTTTTTCCCAAAGCTCGCTTCCTCTGTGTAGCTTGGGAGCAAACAATGCATCTTCTTCTCATTTTTTCTTTGTTCTCATTAAGAATTATAGATAGAAAATGCATTTCTGAAAGGTGAAAGGGCATCATAAATATTGTTTTCATTTTGACATCTTAACACCCCCCTCGAAAAACTTACATTCGCACGAAAGAAAGAACACCCTACACTACTTATAAAAAGAAGAAACTAAATAAAAACTGGACTTTGCCAGGTACTCTTCCGTCAAAAATCCACTCGAAAGAAACATAAATAAAAACGCACGTGCGAAGCCCGCTTGCTTGACCCCGCATGCTTGTTTATATTACTGAATAATCCTGCTATCTACCCTTCAGAATCAAATAAAACAGTAAAAGGTCAAAGTTCAGGCATCATATTCTTATTTATGTACGTACCATGGGTATAGGGCATCATTAGTTAGGATTAAAAATATGTGCATTTCATTCCATATGACTGTCACATATACATTACAGCAGTCTAGCCAGGCGCTAATCCTCTGAGACAGACGTCACACCCGCCGTGATGAACCGATTGCTACTGTGACATATACGACACACCCGTATGGAAAGGGTTAAGCAATTGATAATGGACGTGCTCCTTCCTAGTTATGTATGCATATGTCTTTGCCATAATTTCTTATGAATAAATATTGTTATTTCTTTAGAAATTCAAAATATGAGAGATGTGTGGCATTTTTGTGATTCCCATTTCTTTTCTTATTCTTACCCCCTTAATTACAGTTAGCTACTGTGGAAGAAAGCCTCAAAACTGCTTCTGTTGATAAAAGAGCTGATTTATTGGATCTCAGAGAAAAATTGACTGAAGTTATTACTTTATTACAAGGTAAAAAAAAGTGCACTTGATGCTTCTTATAATGACTGCTTTTTCAATGACTGTTCTATTACCATAGCTGTTAAAAAAGTCTCTAATGGATGAGTTTATTAAAGCCACTTCTATTATAGTGCTTGCTTGTTATAATGTCTGTTTTCTTCAGGATTCCAGTGTCCACAAATATTTATAATGAGTGTTTTAAATTCATATGTTTTATTGTTGTCAGTTGAATTATTCATATGTTAAAAAAACATTTTAGGGTATTTTTATATTTTTTACATATTAATTTAGGTAGCCAAGCAGTTTCAACTGCTACTGAAATTGTAAGTGAAGTAAAACAGTCAGATTTGAAACCAGAAGATGAGGAATTTCTTAGGTTTCAGGTAAGTTTTTACATTCGAGTGCTTTACAGTTTTGTTAATTGAACTTTTTGATAACTATTAATAAAATATTACCATATATATAATCTGATATTTAATATCGTAATGTGATTATAAAAATTAATAAATAAAAAAATTAAAAAAAATCTGAAAGCCTTCAGATTTTATATTATGCCCAAAGGGACATTTCTTTAACATTTAGTGTGTTACCTTTAGTTATTAAATATTGTGTTCTTTGCACTTAAACCATAAAATTAAATTCAACAGCAATTGTCGAGTTTCTTAATCAAAAACTCATAAATGCTTTACAAAATATGGAATAGATGGTTAAACAAATCCTAAAATCCAAATTGGTTTCCAGATAACCATATTCAGGTGGAGACATACGTTATTCAAAATTTGATGTCTCTGGTACTGTTGTTTTATCACAGTGTGACGAACATGCATACATTTATGCAGATTCTTCATTATTTAATTTCTTTAAATATTGTACAGGGCGATAATATTTGGTGGCAACAATTTGTAAAGTGATTCAGACTTTTAAAGTTTTCAATGCAAAATGCCAAAATGAAATCTGGAAATGCACCAAATTGTAATTACCAGAATATATATTTGAAAGTTACTTTGCGTCCAGTAGAAAAATGCCGTCAACCAAATTATTGCTCATCTCTACATATTCATTGAGTATGTTTGTTTTGTATTTCAATAAAATTATCACTATGAATGTTCTCATTAACTTACTCAAGAATTATTCTGATAAATCTCAATGAAATGAATTTGCGTATCATTCTGATAGTTAGGCGGATATCCTTCATGTACTTTACCATGATCAGAATAAGCCTCAGAAAATGTAGTAGTTCTAAAAATCATTTAATTTATTCCCCAACTTTATACTGAATGTTTCTTAAATTAGGTATGGAAGATTACATATCAGTTTGATTTTCCAATGTAATTCATATTCAGATCCTTTATTATAGGATAATATAACATTAGTTGGTACAGTTCCGTTATGGGAACCATACAAAATTGCAGTGAAAATATATGCACAAAAGTGGCAAATCTAGCAGACACAGCCATTTAACAAACATGCACCAAATCTAGCAAATCTGTCGATTTCTTAGCATGTAAATTTAGGTAGTTGTACATTTGTAAGTCGTCATTGAAATAATACTTTAATTTTTTTAAATTCTTTTTTGATAATACTATGGATCTAACAATTTTGGAAATTGCCCAATGACACAAAGTTTACAATAGAATTTTTTCAAAGAAGAGGCATCATTCATGATAGAAAATTATGTTTGAACAACTAAAAGAGGATATTATGCTTTAGTGAATAGCGAAATGGCCGTGCAGGAAAGAAATCTGTAATGAAAAGAAATGATTTAGAAGTCAAAATTATTTTGAAGGATAAAAAATTCCCTTCCTTACAGCTATTAGGTTCATCTATTTTTGGTGTCAGGAGATGATATCTGTTGAACTTTGTGAACTCCAGATGAAGATAACCACAATACAACTGTAGACTGGAACAGTTACATGCATGAGGTGTGTACCGTAGCTTTAATTGCTTGGCCTAAGTTGAAAATTGATGGATGTGGCAAAATTTTTGAAGTTGATGAAAGCCTTTTCTGTAGAAGAAAGAATAATGTTGAATGTGTTCTTCCATTATCATGGGTTTTCGGCAGATTGTGCAGAGAATCAAATGAACGTTTCTTAGTTGCTATTCCAGATCAATCAGCAAAATTCTTATTGAATTATTATTGAAGGTATATTGAAGAAAAATGTTGCGGAACAAAGCATTATTTGTACTGACTGTTGGAAATAATTATTATATTCGTGTTTGCGATGCGGATGCGATGTGGTTACGATGACCAATTAAGCAATAAACAATTCAACTTAACTATTTATTGAAGTGTCTAAATGCGATGCGTGCCTCTACAGGCAAAATCAAAACTGCAAGTGCGTAGTTTTACAAGAGTGGCGTTCTAGCCAATATGCGCCAAGACCGGCGCCAAGAACAAGATATCGCCAATGCGTTGAAAACATATTAATCATTTCAAAAACATACAATTAGTACTCAACATACCCCCCGGCATTGAAGGGTTCAAACACTTCAATCAATAATGAATAATTAAATTTACATTATAAATACAAGATAATTAATACATAAATTGCAAACGATAATCATACAATACAATTATAAGAAATGAAATTACACTGTTAGCAGATTGATGAATCAAAAACAGTCCTTTAGGAAGAATTCTTCTCTAATGGCAATATCGCTATTTTTCCGATTCCTGTTTTTATAGTTCCCATTGCTGTCTGCACATTTACAACCCTAACTTTTCCGTCTGGCCCCGGGGAAACATTTACAACGCGACCTAGCAACCACTTATTTACAGGAAGGCCATCTTCCTTAACCAATACTAGGGTACCTATTTTCAAATTTGTTCTATCTGACTGCCACTTTGAACGTTGTTGAAGAGTTTTCAAATATTCTCGGTGCCACCGATTCCATATAAGTTGAACACAAGTACTAATCGTCTGCCATCTAGAAAGCCTATTTTCATTTACATTGATTAATTCGGGTTCAACGATGGCTGTCATTGGCCTTCCGATGAGAAAATGACCTGGTGTCAAAGCCTCCATATCATTAATGTCTGATGATAATGAAGTTATCGGACGCGAATTTAAAATAGACTCGATTTGTGTTACTACAGTTAATAGTTCTTCAAATGTTAGTCTTGCGTTGCCTACTGTTCGCCTTAAGTAGTATTTTGCGGACTTTTTCCCTGCCTCCCACAGCCCACCAAAATTAGGAGTTCGAGGAGGAATAAATTTCCATTGAATTCCTTCTTGGGATAAATAATTAGCTAACCTTTCTTCAGGGCGCCTGATTAAATTGTTAAGTTTTTGCAATTCAGCGTTAACACTATCGAAGTTTTTTTGCGTTGTCCGAAAATATAACTGCCATTTTCCCTCTTCTAGCAATGAATCGCTTCAAACTGGCAACGAAGGCAGCTGTTGTAAGTTCGGATACTAATTCGAAATGAACTGCCTTTGTTAAGAAGCAAACGAATATTTCTAAGTATACCTTATTTAGGATCCCCTTTCTTTGTCCCTTATGAAAAAAGGCCCCCCAAAATCTGTGCCAACATAATTAAAAGGGGCACTGGGATTTACGCGTTCTGAAGGTAAAGAACCCATAATTTGTTCAAGTGTAATTGGATTGTTTTTCCTACAGGTAACGCATTCATGCGTCATTTTTCTGATTAAATTCCTGCCTTGTATTGTCCAGAATTTCTGCCTCACACAACACAACAATGCCTGCGAACCTATATGAAGATATTTTTTATGATAATATTCTACAATTATATTGCTTAACTTACCCTTTGCTGGCAAGATTATTTGGTGTTTTTGTAAAAAACTGAGGTTGGCATTTTTTAATCTGCCTGCAACTCTCATTACCTTATCTTTATCTAAGAAAGGATTCAATGATACTAATTTACTTTTGCAAGAAATTGGCTTACCTTGCAGTAATGCGTGGTATTCTGGATTAAATTCTCGTTTTTGATATTCTCTTATGAGGTAATTTTCTGCATAATTTAATTCTTCTGAACTTACCCAATTCGTTCTTTTACGAGGAGAATTTCTTCCCTTCCTTGAATTCCAAACAAACCTGAAAATATAGCTCAAAATACGTAGTAATTTAATATAATTATTACTAATGTTTAAAATGGAGTCAATTAAATCATTAGTGTCAATGCTTATCAGGGATGCGTCAGTCACTTTTCTAAATTCACTAGAAAAGTCTTCTGTTTCTTCTAGATGTTGACGATCAATGTTTTTAGTAGATACGGGGATCTCTTCCTTCATCAGGAAGGAAGGTCCGTTCCACCAGAGATCAGAATCACTTAGTTTGTCGAAGTTTACTCCACGTGAAGCAAGATCCGCCGGATTTTCTTCTGAGCGCACGTGATTCCACTGGTAATTCGAAGTTAAATCTTGAATTTTACTCACTCTTTTGGCACAAAATGTTTTGAGCAAATGTGGATAGCTTTGAAGCCATGCCAAGACGATGGTAGAATCTGACCACAAATATGTCTTGCTGATAGTTAAATTCAGGAGATTCACCACTTTTGACACAAGCTGTGATAATAATAAAGCTGCACAAAGTTCCAATCGCGGCACTGATAACGGTTTTAATGGTGCTACCCTTGTTTTACTACAAAGTAAATTTGAAGATGGATTAGCGTTGGTAACACAACGTAAATAAAGCTGCACCATATGCGTGTTCTGAAGCATCACAAAATCCGTGAAGTTCTACTTCAAAATAGTTGTCACATAAAACATATCTATTCACCCTTAACTTGTTTACCGATTGCATGGAAGTGGTGAAATTTTGCCAGTCTTTAATTATGTTTTCAGGTAAGGGTTCATTCCATTCCAGTTTTAACAACCAAAGCCTTTGAATGAAAATCTTGGCCTTGATTATGCCTGGTGCGAGTAATCCTAAAGGATCATAAATGCGAGCGATATCCGAAAGAACCGTTCTTTTCGTGTATATGGACGGTTCCTTGACAGATGACTTAAAATGAAAGCAATCTAATCTTGGGTTCCACCTCAAGTCTAACGTCTTGATGTTCAATTCTTCATTTGAGGTATTGAATGAATATTCGGTATTGTCTCCTGAGCAAGGCAGGAGTTGTGGGTGGTTAGCGTGCCACTTGTGTAGTTCAAAACCACCGCGTGCGAGTAATTCAATCAACTGTGATTGTAGATTCTGAGCCTCCGTCAAGGTATAGGCTTCTGTTAAAACATCATCTACACAAAAATCTCGATGCACAACTTGCGCTGCCAGCGGGAAGTTTTTGCCTTCATCAATTGCAAGTTGTTGAGTGTCCGTGTTGCAAGATATGGTGCATTGGATGTACCGTAAGTAATAGTGTTTAATCTATAAATCTTAAGTGATTCACCTTCACTAGATTTCCATAAGATTCTTAACAAGTCTCTTTGATGATCCTTAATTAAGATCTGACGATACATCTAATGATATCTGCATCAAACACCACTCGTAATTTAGTACTCAGTCTATGTGGTCTGTATATCCCGTGATGAGGCATATAATACGAAAACCTAGCGTTATCTAAATTAGAAATTTCTTCCGAGTGTCCCAATGCTTCGTATTCATTAATAAATTCTTCATACAACGTTTTCAAAGTTGAATTGTGTGAGAAACGCTTAAGTAAATAACTCAATCTTTTTTCGGCATTTTCCTTCGACTCCCCCAATTTAGTAAGCCCATCATCTTTAATCGGTAATTCTACGATGTATATGCCATCCTCTCTTCTATAGTGGGTATGAAGGAAATGTTCTTCACAAAATTGTTCTTCTTTATTTTTAATTTGGTTGGTTCCATGGACCTCTTTGATTTCCCAAAACGCTTTTAAGGTGTTAGATAAATCATCAACCGAATTAACGTGCCCACAATAATTACTAGAATTATTTTCTTGCAGCATGCTCATAGAACCACTAGCGATATATCCAAAGACGGATTCATGAAACATTAATTCTTGCGTTTTTATTTTATTTGTTCCTAACAGTTCAAAGAAAACTTCATTTGACAACAAAACATGGATTGGGCCGGGTTTATAAAATTCTGGATCAGCGACTTTAATTGTGCGTAATACAGTTAGATGCGTAATGTTTAGATGTCTGGCAGGTATTATGCGCGTTATTTTGGGAACAACATAAAAATTTAAAGTGCGAACGTAACTTCTATCTGCGTTAGCAATCGTTGTGACTACACTTTCTTTTATGTTTATATTAACTCCGTTTAATCCTGATACAGAGGCATTTATTCTTTTTCCTCTTAGGTTTAATGATTGAACACATTCCCTCGACATGAAATTATTTTGGCTACCGTTGTCAAGCAAAGAACGGCAGGCGATGTAACTCCCATTAATGTTTTTAACGTGAATTATAGCTGTGGAAAGTATAACTTGTTTATTAAAACCGGAAGTCGTAGTCATTGCAGAGCTGCTATTAGAAGTGGGTTGTTTATTTCCACTGGCGTCAGTCCTGTAATTCTCCGTAGAAGGAGTAAACACATTAGCATCTGGCGAAAGACCTTTGCTCAACTTAGGGTTTACATTACACGAATTCGATGATGCTGCGTTGGCGATTTCCCAATCTTCTCTTTCTAGATGCAATAATGTATGGTGACATTTATGGCATTTTTTGCACACGTTAATGCTTTTACAAGAATTATTCGTATGAAGCGATGATAAACAATTAAAGCAGAGTTTTTTTGCTTTTACAAAATTAAACCGTTTTTTAACCGGTAAATTCAAAAACTGATTACATTTTAACAATATATGATCACCTTTGCAGTAAGAACAAGTTTTCGAATTTTCTGAAAGAGATGTCAACGCTTTTGAATTAAAGGAACGCTTCGTTTCGCGATTTAGAGGTTTGTTATGCTGCAAAGTGCGCGAATGTTCTTTTAAAAAGGATGTTAACTGTTCTGTTGTTCCTATTTCATCCTTCTTCAGCGATCTTTCCCACCAGCTTCTCGTATTTTTGTCGAGCTTTTCGACTAATACATAAAGAATTAGCGTATCGCTGAAACCATTCACATTTTGTTCTAACACTTTCAAAGATCTTATGCACTCATTTATATTGTCAACAAATTTTAAAAGCGAAGAGGCTGAATCACATGTCTGCGGTAAGGAAAGTAACTTTTTAATGACTGAATTTATCAGATCTTTTTTATTTGAGTAGCGTTCAACTAATAAATTCCATGCGATATCGTAATTTGCGTCGCAAATGGATATAGAATGAATAATGTCTAACGCATCTGACTTACAAGAACTTTTCAAATATTGTAATTTTTGCGCGTTAGTTAAAGTTTTGTTCTTATGAACTGCTGCGGAAAATAAATCTTCAAATTCGATCCACTCTTCAATTTTTCCACTAAATGTGGGAAGCGATAACTTTGGTAATTTTACTTCGGAAACAGAAATGTCTTTGGGCGAAATGTTCTCGTTGGTATTAATTTTTACAGTACTGTATTTTAAATGTTTTCTTTTAATTACCAAATTAATTTCATCTAAATTGTCTAGTATAGTTTCCTTCTCTGTTATGAATGCGTCAATGTCTGTATCATCACAATGCGAGAATATAGAATCAAAAACATGTTTTACTTCTGCTTAAAAATATGAGATTTTAGATTCATATAAGTGTAGCAAGGCTGCGTCTGCTTCTTCAATAGTTGATTTTACTTTTTCTTTAAACTTTGATATATTAGATTTTACACACTTTTTATTTGTTTTAGCAGCCTTTAATTCAGACATATTGATAAGTAAGTCAAATTTTACTTACGAACCTCTTGCGAACGTGCGGACTGTCAGTCCAGATTGAGGTAATCCATAGGTTTTCAAATAATATCCTCCGGCTCGACGGACCAAAAAATGTTTGCGATGTGGTTACGATGACCAATTAAACAATAAACAATTCAACTTAACTATTTATTGAAGTGTCTAAATGCGATGCGTGCCTCTACAGGCGAAATCAAAACTGCAAGTGTGGTTTACAAGAGGGGCGTTCTAGCCAATAAGCGCCAAGACCGGCGCCAAGAACAAGATATCGCCAATGCGTTGAAAACATATTAATCATTTCAAAAACATACAATTAGTACTCAACAATTCGCATTATTTTTACTAACTCCTTTATGAACTGCAAGAAGCCGGCTTTGAACTGTCAACCACAACTACAATTTTATGGACCCTGAAAGTGAGTGTCATAAACAAACAGTAAAACGGCTGTGAGGCACTTCTGAATAGCATAATAAATGCCATCTGGTCACTGTTCGACAGCATTTATTTGCCAGAGTTTATGTACAGATGTTTGCACAAAGAAACTGAGATTTTGCAGTTTTGAAAGACATACAAAATTTTATGCCTTCTGTGTATTTTCACTTATATTTAGGCTTTTTTACAAATTAAAATAGCAATAAAAATGTATTAAATGAAATTAACCTTTCATCAAATTATCTTAATTATTATTTAGCCATTTGTTTATAAATTATAATAATAAAAAAGGCATTATATGAAATTAACCTTTCATCTAAAAATAATAATCATATAGTTATTTACTATTATGCTTCCTTTCTTGCATTAGGGTTACCAAAGTTATTTTTGGTATCATTGGCATAAACAATAGTTCGGCAATTTTTTATGCTAACTGTAACGGAATTGTATTTATAAATTTTGTTCTTGCATTTGTGTATCTTCAAAGTTTGGTAGTCTTTAATTTTTTGTGTATCTGTCGTTATTGGAGATTATGTTAAAAAAGGAATAGCTAAAATTCTTATTATAGCAAGTATCTAAAACATAAATTATTAAATTAGTATAAAAAGTTAGGTGTTTATAGAAAAGAATGAAGATTTTGCTGTATCAAGTACAGTCCACAAAGTCCATGAACAACTTTAGCAGCTTGCTTAGAAGTGGAACATCTTACACCTTTGTTACTGGCCACCTATTACATGCAAGGTTCAAAGTTTTTGTGGCAAATAACCTGAGTTTTGCAACCTTGACATGAGGCAAAATGACCTCTGATTGATGGTCTTTCAGCTATAGGGAAATATATTTAATCAATATATCAAGATAAATTCTGGCTGTTATTGTTTGTTCATTAAAGAAAAATAATCCTAAAATTTTAACATGGAGCATCCCATACCAAATGCTCACTTTTAGACTGTCTCAACTTCCTTGTGAAATGAAAATTTTTGGATTCTATAATCTTTACATTATATGCACAGTAAATTTCCCCCTTCCCAAAACAACTTTTGATATATGTCTAATGGCATCACAAAAATTTACAGGACATTCACAATGACAGGGTAAAGATGTTTAGGGACTTCGTGAATACCCTATATTGTAGCTTCTAATTAGCCAGCTTTTATTAAAAAAATTTTGTTAGCATAAAAAAAGGCTTATAGTTATTTAACTGCAGGTACTATTAAAGAAAGAGGAGCCTATTATCCGGTTAAAGTAGTTTAAAAATTTTGTCATTTCCACTCCTCTTGAATTAGGTATGAATAGTGTCATTGTCCTTAGAATTTTGAATGTGTGTATTAACTCATATGTGTATTTGAAATCTTCAGAAATTTAAGCTTTATGTTAAACTGCAAAATCATTTTGTTATAGAAAATTATTTGTATATTTAAACTATCTACTTTGATAATAATCTTTAGATGGAAATCAGTGAATTAGAAAAAGGATCTACTTCTAAAAGTGAGAAAACTGAACCAGATGCTGGAGGTGATGTGCACCATGAACTACACAAAGTTTTATCATCCATGGAAGGTAGTAAATGTCGAGCTCCTTTCATTCGCCAATGGGGTGAGAAAGCGTATCACAATGCTATCATATTATCAACAGATTTGGAGGAACAGGACTTGGATGATTTGGCTAATGTTCAGGTAATTGAAATTTCTATTCAGTATAAATGACACAAGATTTTTGTATCTAATTGTAATATATGTGCTACATAGAAATTTAATTTAAATAAAATAAGTATTCTTAAACAATAAATTATAGAAATTTATATATGTAAATATTTTAAATACAATTTTTATTAATAAAAAAAAATTGTATAAATAATATATATTATATATAATTTTTATTTTTACAATGTATAATTTTTATATATGTTATTTAAATATAATATTTAAGTATTATATAAAAATTATATACGTAAATGTTTTAAATACATTTTTTTTATTAAAGTGTAATTATCAGTTGAAAATAATAACACATTTTTGATAGAAAAGCTTTTTTTTTTTTTCTTTTTCGAAGATGCATATAATTTTGGTTCCTGAATTAAAAGACAGCATTAAATATTACATCACACAAACTTAATCATTGAACACATATAAGATATATTTGCATAGTGTTATAGATACTTTTAGACTTTTTAAAATCAGAAAACAAGGAAATTTAACTGTGCATTGGCCAGTATGTGAACCACAAATCTTTCAGTAGTAGCTGGATGGGCTAATCACTTGCAGAGCATGTACAGTCTGTCTATCATAAGAAATACTCTCGCTAGTTTGTCTGCAGCTGTTTGTTGCCATAGAAATGAGCCTTGACCCATTTTTCATAGGGGTGTCTTGAAGATTAACTTTTCAGTTTGCCATCTTGGCGCATTTAAAGATGAATTGGCAATATTCACTTTTTGTTTTAGTTTCAAGGAAAGTGCTCGTTGACCCTTTGTCATCGACCCCTGACATCCAATTTCCAAAAATGAAAATTCAGTGGCATAGATAAAGCTTTTGTAGCCAAGAAACGGTCTTTGATTTTGCCATGTGAGATAGTCTATTATCTTCGTAGAGATTTTGAGGCCCGTCTTGCTGCACAATCAATTAACTAAAAGATTATCGAAATAGGAAAATAAATTTAAAATCTATGCTTATTTTTGAAGAAAAATTTTAATTCATACATTTAAAAATCATGCTATTATTTTCCTTTTTTGTTTCTTTGTTTGTTTGCAAAACCATAATGACATCTTAGAGGTATACTTGATTGTCCCATTTCCTGTAATATAGTATAGACATACTTCATAAATGTAAAATGAATTAAATTTTTATCGGTCTCCCCTGTAGCTACTCTACTGTGAACATTCAAAGCAATTTCTTCAGTCTCTGAATGACTTTCTGCTGTTTTTATTTAATAATTTTCTGTTATTGCTTGTGCTTTAATAATGATGTTCTGTTATTTTTCTTTATTACATAATTTTCTCTTAATTTATTGCTTTTGTTTTAATAATGACTAAAAATTTCATTATTAAGTGGATATGGAAACATCTGAAAGTAAAAGTGTTTATTTACATACTATGTTGTCAATAAGTACCTTTTTTGTAACATTCCTTGGTTTTTATGGTTTGATTGATATGATTAAAGCCTTGAGGGTTATATGCCTAAGAGGAGGGATGCCTATGTGCACGTTTTCTAAGGGAAACTGGCTCGTGTACACGTTACACATGGAGAAAACTACCAAAACACTCATACAGCCAGCCCGTTTGCAGGATTCAAACCTTGGACTGAACCACTAGTGTTCAGCACATCACCGCTCGGCCGCTGGTATTATGCAAAATTTATATAATTACACAAAATTTGGATTTTATAACTGCAGTTAGCTGCATTAGCGTAATTTATATTAATATTTTCGTAATAAAATCAAACTTATTTAATTTTCAGTAAAGATTAAAAATTCATTTTTATGTATAGTATGGCATGGCTTGTAGGTCCTCAAGAACACAATAATGGGAAATGAAACAACCATACAGTGTTCTTCTTAACCCACAAGGGGTGTTTTGCCTCTGCCAAAGACTCATTGTTGCCCCCTTTTGGTAGTCTTTCATTTATATTGTGGCACAAATATACTAAATCTAGAAATATCCTCGTAACAGGAGAGGGCTATCAGATGAAGAAGGATGCCTTCATGGAGGACTTTCAGTGAGACAATGGCTCATATCCACATTGCATATGTGATAAATCATGAAAACTCCCATGGAGCCAGCCTGTTCACCAGTAGTGGAGCCAAATTGACCTACCAGCATTCTGCCTTACTTTGTCGATAATCTTTTCTACTGTGGCTAAAATAATTTAACATTTAAGGTGTTCATAGAGATGTAACATCTGAAAAGTCATCTGAATTACTGTCACAAGATTCCATTTCTTTTGAATCAGAATCACTGTTGCCAGTTTTAATCATTAATTCATTTACTATCTCTTCTAGAAGTTCGTCCTTGTCCCAATACGAATTTTCAAGTTTTTCCACGTGGTTGCAGTGCACCTGCCATTCTTAAGAAGTGATTTCATCCAAAGTTTTTTGTGTTAAACTTTTCAAATTTTTCAAGCTTAAGTCCCTAGTCGTGTTCATTTCCTGATCAGTCTTTTAACTGATAACCAAGCATTTTCAGTTGCATTTAGATCACAGTGGTAAGGGGGGAGATAATGCCCATTTGCTTTTATAATGCTATCAGTTTTGTAGATTACTTTTTTAGGGCAACTGCATTCTATTAAGTTAAACAGCTCTGCTTTTCACATTTTGGGATCATAGTATATTGTCTTCCTCATCAGCCAATTTACTGTTGTTTGCTTTTTAGCATATTTCGTGGGTGTCGGATCTTCAACTTTTGTATGATACGTAGGAGCATTATCCATGCATATCACATTTTGGGATTGTAAATTTGGAAGAAGCTTTTCCAATAGCCATTTTTCAAAATTTCTGTAGTTCATTTGCCCATGGTAATTCCCGCTTTGATCTGATACTTTATATACAAGTTGAGCACCTAGAACAAATCCTGCAGAAGAGCCAGCATGGACAATTAGTCTATTTTTTAAACGGACATTCCTTTGTGCGCCCAAAACCATATCATGCTGCCAACATTTCTTAAATTTTAAATTGCTGTCGATCCATGTTTAGTCCATGTAAACGATGTGGCTTCATTTGCCCTGAGTTTCCTCATTTCTTGCAAATTATTATTCCTCCAAAATACAGTGTCAGGTCTTTCAATAAAAATTTTTCTTTTGTTAAAACATTTCTTCCAGCAAAAATTCATTGAATGCAAAACTTTGCACGAAGCGTCTTTTTGCCATGGGAAATCTATTTTCCCCCCCCTTGAAACAGGCAGTAATTTCCGCACAGATGGCACTTTCTTTTCATTGATGTAGTCTTGTATTGTCTGCCATATAACACATTTGTGAAAATTGTCAATTTCACACTTTCAGTTAGCGGGGCTTTTACATAGGTTATTTTCACCCATTGTTGATACTTCATGCTTAATTTCTTTAAATTGTGTACTGCGATACTCCTGTGCCTTGTAATGTTCTCTTCAAAATTTGAGGTAGAAGCACCACTAAAAAGTTCACCAAAGCTTCAGAAGTGCAAAATTCTGCGACATTGTATATGATTTGACATGCATGACACTTAAAAGTTTGACCTTTCTCAAACTGGAAGGGCATTCTAAAAAATTGGTGATTATCAAAGCATTACGAAAGTGAAGCTAAATAGAAGCAAATTTGAGCAAATACCAGTACAAAAGATATAACAGTGACAATAAAAATAGCTAAAGTTATATAAGGCTTAAAAGAAAAGATGCGTGCAGCTGGGATGAAACTGAGAAGACAAATGATAAACTCTTTTCCACTCAGCCAACAGTCACCAAAAACAAAATAACAATAAAGCAACCCTTTTTTTGTTCCAATTTGAAATATACTAGTCCTGTTGCTATAGTGGCTGCCACCCGTCAGACACTGTGGTGGGACCTGTTCTTCTCGTAGACAAACAGTATGGAGAAATGTGATAATTCCTTGTATTCTTCTCTGTTTAAAGGGCAGCTAAGGAAGGCTGATATTGCAAAGGCCTTATTACAAGACTTTGTCAGCAAAGTTGTGAAAAAAATTATAACTCTTTCATGTGAAACTGGGTTTCATGAAACAGTTTGTAGAAGATCTTAACAAAAAATAATAATACTTTTAAATATTTTGTGAAAAAGTTCCCATTTATATCAGATGCCAAGCTGAAAAAAATCTTTTTTGTGTGATCAGCTGTTACAAAACTGATGTCAGTAAAAAATTTAAATTTGTATTGAATGGAAAGGAGGTTTTGGTTGCCCTAAAGAGACTTTTTAATTCATACTTATGATTCCTCCAAAATCGCAGTTTGGTGAAGAGATTTGAAATGTAAAATTTTACTTTTTAATTTTTTTTTTAAAATTCACTCTATTTTCACTTTTTTAAATTCAACTGTTTTAAAGAAATAATTTTTAAAAAATGTGAAATAGTTGCAATTTAATGTGATGATTATTAACTGTTATGGTAGGCAAGGAGAAAGAAATCAGGGACATGATATAAAAGAAAGCAACAAGCATTAAAGTGCAAAGACAGTTTAAAATATTTTCCAAGAATTTTTATTGTAAATAATTAAATGTTTAACTTTTCCTTCAGCTAAAGGCAACTAAGGTGACACTCCTTGAACTACCTTCATATTAGGTGGGAGGACCAGGTGGTGTCTGCAGAATTCCTTAAAAGGGGGATTGAACAAACTCAGTTGCTATGCTATGGGGGCCTAAATCCCACAATGCAGATTTTTTAAAAGAACTCTCTTTTTCAACCCCCAAGGCTGAACCGGCGCGCCAGGCACTCATCAAGCCTCAGGCATGTGGACCATCAAAGTGGGAGGCAGTCAATAGATTCTGTGTTTCTGGCTGTCATGCTAAACCACTGGGATGGCTAAAGCCGCTACTGTCTGAGAAAAACATAGGCCACTCTTTCTGGCAGTAGGAACCGGGTTTGTGTTAATAAGTCCCCAGGACTGCTATTGTCATAGTATAGTACTAAGCCAATGTAGGCAATACAGGGGATATTTTCTATATCAATAAGTCCACCAACAGCTATATAGCCATTGTTATGGTTTTCCCCATCTGTAACATGGACACAAGCCGATTTCTCTCAAAAGACTTCCACAAAGACATCCTGTTATGATTAACAAGATAATCGTTCAGAATCTTCAGAATGACAATCTTCTTTTTTGTTCTTCTCCAAAGGTATATCCGGGAATATTTTTATCCGGGAATTAATTGCACACATTAAAGGCACTACTCATCTGAAGAAAAAGAGGCTAAGATAATAAGATATGTTTAATTTACATTACTAACTAATTATGTACACGACACAGAGAGAAGATACTGGTTACATTTTTAACTCAAACGTCCATTACGAGTTTTAAAGTTCAGTTATAGTTCTGTTTCATTTTGGCTGCGTGCATGCGCAAATCACGTGGTGTTTGGTAACAGTTTTAACCACGAGAGTTTCAACACATCTCTTTCTCTTCCCACAGGCAGATAGCCCTAGTGTGCTTTGCCACAAATAATTTTACTTTTTTACTTTTATATCGTATGTATGCAAGTAATATGTATATATATTGGCAAATTTGTTGGTTATTTCTCTTTTATGTCTTAAAAATTTTAATATGATTGTATTTAATCTGTCTGAAGTATATCAATCTTAAATTAATGGTTAGCATATGTGGTTATGTAATGTTAGTGGTGGGTTAGCAGTAAAAAATAGTTTCAGTTCCTCTGATGCATATGTATCTTTGCTTAATCCTCTTTATTCACAAGTGTTTTCATTCATTCTGTTTCCAGCTAAACCACTTGCAGTTTTTATAAAAATTTACATGTCATCGTCCAAAGATTGTTACATAGTATGTGTACAATGTATGAGTTAACTGTTCTGAAAATTTATTTTCTTATATAGAAAGTCCTTACATAACATGGTTAATTAATCTCTGTGAAATTCCATGTGAAATGTAGTTGTGTTAATCAAATATACCAATATACGTAGGTCAGTCAGAAAGTTTGTTGCACTACTGCGTAAATATGTTCCATCTAAGACTATTTGGGTGACACTGTGTGGCGACACTTCAGACATGTATCTTTATTGCATGACGTAGCGGCTTCTCCGAGGCAAGTTTAGTATTTTTGATAATCAGTCGCAAACATGTCTCGACAGCTGCAAATAGCGTCCAAATTGGAAATGCTTGCAGTGATTCGTTTTTTGTGGGCAAAAAGATGCAACTGCACTGAAATTTATGGGCAGTTGCATGAAGTGTATGGTGAAAATGCAATGTCACGTCAAGCTATCGCGAAATGGTGCAACATGTGCTCCTGCATGACAATGCAAGACCGCATGCAGCAAAGCAAACGTGTGACCTTCTAAAAATGTTTAGGTGGAAAGTGTAGAATCACCCTCCTTATAGCCCAGACCTTTCACCTCCTGACTTCCATGTGTTTGGTCCCACGAAACAAGAACTTTCAAAGCGACGATACCATTCGGATGCCGAAGTGAAAGCTCCAGCCCAACAATGGTTATCGGACATTGGACGGGATTTCTTTGCAGAAGGCACCGAAAAACTTGTATCACGTCTCGACAAATGCTTAAATAACGGAGGTAATTACGTTGAAAAGTAGATTTTGAATGGAACTTTAAGATATAAATAAAGTTATTGTAAAATTTTGCTCCTGTTTTGTTTTCCTAGGCAGTGCAACTAACTTTTTGACTGACCCTCGTATATAATTTTATATGTGTTTGCTTATTTTACTAACACAGTATCTTAATAATGTTCTATAAAGGCTGTATTAAGCATCATATAAATCTAATAATTACAGTATGATTATAATACATGCAATCAGTTTGTAATTCATCCAACTTTTTCTAGCCACACTTGTTTATCTTTATGGCCCATAGATACTATTCTTTTCTTAAATAATAATGAAAAGAAGTGTTTTATGAAAGTTTAAAGAGAAAAAAAAGCCGTTACCAATATTTATATTTTGATAGCTGATAGATACAGTTCTGCAAAATGACAATTAAATATAAAATGTGTCAATCTGTATGTACTTAAACATCAGTGTGTTATGCTATTGTCACATGTACATTTGAAAATAACCAACCAATTTTATCAGTGTTGAAATCTGAAGATGTGGATAATCAGAAAGTACTGTATCGTGTAATGCATAAGTGCGAAAGGCAATGAAAAAAAAACTTTCTAGTTAACTTATCATATATTAAAAAAAAAATGCTGCGTAATAAATTTTACTTAATTTTTTTTAACATTACTTGAAGTTGTATATTATTTTTTCAAATAAAATTATTATAAGTTTGGTATTGTGATTAATTTGTTAAACTGAATGTTTCAATTGTTATGATCAGTAACATGTTATTACATTGAGTTTGCAGAGAGCTTGTTGTGGTGTTGCTGTTGAAAATTCTAAGTTTAGAAAAAATTTTTGTCCCTTTTTTTTTTTTTTTTTTTCCAAATGTTCAAAATCTGGGATGAGCTTAAGAGGCAGTACTTTAAGCCTCTTTTTTTTTTAGAAAATACTTTTATTTCTCATAAGTTTTTTCATGCTGAACATGAAAACAAACTTAGCTACAAAAATGTAGCATATCAACACAAATTCACAGATGATACTATAAGAATTAAAGCTGATGTCAAATAAATGTATCTTTTTTTAAACTGAAGTACTATTGCCAATGTTAATAAACAGAAATGTCTGTTCTTTTTGTTTGTGTGTGTGTTTTTTCCTTTTGGAGACCATTTTTGACAGTTGGTAAACCAAATAATAATTAACAAAAAAAAATTGCTGTAGTTTTTAAAGTTTTTTTTTTTAAAATTATTTGTTGTTGTAACACTAAAGCAGGTTCCATTTCAAAAACGTTTCCACCCTTTTTTTAAGTGATAATGGTGTAAGACATGGGCTATTATTGTGTTCCAAGCTTATGTATTCTGTTTTGGTCATTAAATATATAAATACTTTAAAGAAGTAAATATTATGGAAACAGTAAAACAATTTCTCAGGTAGTGATATTTGCAATTTCATATTTTAATTCTGTATTAACTGTGAATCTTTTGGTAAAAGGAGATAGATTTTAAAATTTTTCTTCTAAAATTATTACTTTTTATACGTATTTTATTATTTTTAAAAGACTATATTTTTTGCTGTTTTCATTATACACTCACATGAATATGTATGAAAATGAAAGGAAGTCTTCAGTACCTTGCTAAGATAAGAGATAATTAAAACATTCAGATTGTTTTTGTTATTGAGTAAAATCCATGAAGTTTATCATGAAATAATAAATTTATTTTATTTGCTCAGTAATTCTGTTTAAATTTTATAAGAGAGCCCATCACAAGGAAGAATAACAGTTACAAGGAAGGGGCTGTGATGATGTGCTCTTTTTTGTATTAACTAAAAACATATTGTTAAGAATGAATAATGCTTTTTAAAAGTTAAATTTAATATTTGTAGCTTTATATTTGTTAAAATAATTCTCTTTTTTCTTCATATTAATGATTTAGGTGAAAGTTATGTTTTGTAATCCATTGTGTGATGAAATGAAACCCTGTCCGTATTTCTTAGATGGGCATTGTAAATTTGATCAAGAGAAATGCAGGTGAGTAAAATTTTTAAACTTTTATATTTTTTTGAATGTATTAGTGAGTTGTATAAGGTATTTCACCTGCCTTCTTAGCATGCCTTTGGGGTGTAGTGGTCAGCACGCTCAGCGCATATTGGAAAGGTCCGTGGTTCAAGTTCCGGCAAAGGCATTGCTCATTTTTCATGTCTCCTGCTTCGAAATAGCGTAATGTCTCTACAGCAGCATTTAAACATATTAGAATATTTTTGTTATCAAGTTAAAAGAAAACATTGTTTATAATTAATTCAAAAGCTTCGTAAGTTAAGAAGAACTGTTAAAAAAATCTGAAATTAAATATGAAAACTGGGCAATAGGATTACCTGAATAATGCATTAAAATTAGCTTAACTATATTTTTAGGCATTTTAATTACTCTATTTTCTAATTACATAGCTAGAATTCTTTTAGATTTTAATTAAAAAATAAATAAAACATATTAAAAAGACCATGAATTATTTTGCAAAGCTTAAAATAAATATTAATACTTTGTTGGAGAAAGTGACAGAATTAAATATATAAATCCAGTATTTAATTAATGTACTGAAAATTTATCAACATGGAAGGTATTTCAATAATTTCCTTATTCTTGTGTAAGTAGTTTTTAAATTTGGCAAACTAATTTTAATACTTGTGTATTAGCCAGGAGTACCATTATATCCCCAACAATCTGTTGGTGCCTTTTGATGAAGTATGTTTCAACATGAGGCATGAAACAGTTTCTCCCCCCCCTCTGAGTTTTGTTTGGCATTTGCATTCAGAATTACATTCAAATTATTATTCTGTGGTGCTTATCCTTGTCTGAATAGGAATTCTGCTAAATAAGAAGGCAAGTTATTCTTGAAACTATTTTCCAGTCCTAATCCTAATGCTTTATTGGCTGTTGTTGACATTACGTTTCCATTCTTCTGTCATGCACAGTTTCACTATCACAAAAATTCCAATGTAAGAATTGGAACTTGTGATTTTTTTGAAAAATATTACATATCTGAAGCTAAATGGATTGTTTCTGTTTAATTTTTCAAGAATTAGGGAGGAGAAAGAGTTGTAGAAAATAATGCAATGCAGATATCAGCTTGCTACTGAAGTTAATGTGTTAAAAAAAATACAAGAAGAAGGGAAAAATGCCATCTCCACTCTTCCTTAACATTTCCACAAAAAATGGGAGAAAAGAAAGTTGATAAATCAAATAATGAAATGCAAATCTCATCTTTCTAGAAGAATCTAGAACAGCTTTTAGGATTACTGAATGATTGTAAGTGTCGATGTGAGGAATGCTTAAAATAAATATTAATGTTCTTAATAATAATCAAATATTAATATTATTAATAATTTGACAACATATCAGCTTTTGTTCTGCTGCTTCCAGTTTTGATTTGATGAAAAAACTGTGATTATAACAGAGCTGTTGTGTTTTTATTTTTGAAATAAGATGCTGGTGCAGTTACAGCTTAAATAAGCCGACAGTTTATATGAATATTTGTTGCCTTTAATTATTTAGTGACTTTTACCAAATTTAAAAAAATGCATTCTTGAGAAGATTTTTTTTTTTTTAAATTCTGGATATTGAACCATAACTCTATCTTTGAATATTTTTTACCTGTGCAATATTAAAGAGAATTGGGCTTTAAAGCTAATTTTCTTTCCTCCCTTGCTTTTCTGCATAACTAATATTTTGTGTTACATCATTGTAAGTTTAGATTTGTTAAAATATTTTGCATGTACTTTGCATTAATAGATTTTATTCACATGTGATATTTCAATGGAGAGAATCATATAGAATTTTGTTAGTTTATGTGTTTCTGCAATCTCAAGTTATATATGCTGTTACTATTTCAATAAAGAATGATATTTTGGGTGTCAAAGTAATCAGATATAAAGCATGTTTAAGCATACCTTTTAGTGGAGAGTTAACTTTTTACCATACTTTTGTCAAGAGATAAATGTTTATTTTATTTTATTTATTTTTTTTTAAATCACTTAGCATTTTCAGCTTGTTTTGAAACTTAAAATGCTTTGTTTCTTTACAGGCTGTAGTATAGTATTTGTATATAGGTTTTATTTTTATTGATCTGTCACAGATTTGGTATAAGATTCGGTCATAATAAGTCTAGTCATAATTTCTTTATGAACTAGCATTGGCATGCCAAAGGGCAAAATTTTACTTCGGTTTCAGACATTAATATGTCACTGATATTAAGCATTCTTATGATTATAGTAACTAAAATATATATATTTTCATTATTATATACCTATTGCAGATATTCACATGGCTATAGTGTAAAATATTCAGAACTGGAAGAATATGTTTTGCCAGATTACAGGTAATTTTCAGTTGAAATCATATTACATGTAAAGAATTTTCAAACCTAATTATTTAATCATAATGCTACCGATGATATAGCCTTGAAAAGAATTTTTGACTGAAATGCATCAATGCACATAGAATATTGCAATAATTCCTTATCTAAAATCCTATTCTCCCATCTATCACTAATTAATTTATTTTTGGATTATTATTCAATATTTATTATTGTAGGATTTATTGCTTTAAAAATTATTCTAAAATCATTTTTATGCCTCTGAAGTTAACTGGTTCCTTGAAAAATTTTAAATAGTTTTGTCTTTGTTTATTGTGAAATTTCTTTTGAGTAAGTCAATTTTAATATATTTAAGATTGCGAGAAGCTTTATACAATAAAAATGTGCTTTTTTTAAATTAAAATATAATGAATTGTTTTTAAAATTAAATTAGTTGAATAATCAGAAAATAGGCAAATTCACTGAAAGATATCATTTGTTAGAGAATTTAAGCTATTAAATTTACAGAGACACTGTGTATGGTATGAAACATTTTATGTGATTTCTTAGTGTAATAGATAAAAAAAAGTACAGATAGAAATTGAAAATGTTATCACGTTAGTCAGATTATCACATTATTTAGGCGATGTTTCTGTATTTTCATTCTGTATGTAATAACAGTAATATATATATATATATGTGTGTGTGTGATATGTATATATATATATATGTGTGTATGTAATATATATATATATATATATGTTGTGTGTGTGTATATATATATAACCACCTTCTCTCTCTCTCTCTGTATATAGACAAAAAGTAAGAAATGTAGAACCCCATTTATGCAAAGATGGGGGAAAAAGTGATATTCAATACCAATAAATTTCAAAATATCCTATAAATATACAAAATAAGAATTAAAGAAATGTAAAATTAAAACTTAAAAATTATAAATATCTGAAAAAATATTCCAATACATAAAAATAAATAAAGAAGAGGAATTCAATAAATCTGATGTAATGTTATCTAGAGGAGGATACCTCAGACCCAATTACAATCCCCTTTCCACTTGAAGACCCATGCATTTCCGTATTCAAAATTAGCTGATCTATTCTAAAATTTTGTAATTATAACAGCTCATCCAAAAATTTTGAAGTCCTCCTCAATGCAGGGAAAATTCAATCTCAAATCATGTAAAAGAATAAAATTAGATTTTTTCACTAAATTTAAAATTGAAATAAAAATATCAAAAATGAACCAAGAACATGAATTTAAAACTTAGAAAGTAAGTTTTAAATTCATATTCTCTCTGTGTATGCAAATATATACAGGGTGCTTATAAAGTAACTTTCCCTGTTTGAAGACATCTGCAGCTAACATTAATGAATAGAGTGAAACCAAATTTCATGTACAGACTGTGGAAGGTGTGGGGTGATGAATTCTGGGGGACAAAAATTATAACCAAATGTTGCTTTGATAGACAGAAGAGATTTTGATGCTGCTGTCATCGCATTGCTGCTAGAAAATTTGCTAGGAATTTTCTAGTGCATACATGACAGCAGTGCCACTCATTCTTTTTAAAAAGAAGAGAGCAAATCTTGAGTTTGCTTTACTTGGTAAGCCATTTTACACTAGAGCAGAGTTTCTTAAATTGTGGGTTATGGGACTTGCAGTGATGGTCAACAAAAATTTTAGCAATTTTGATATTTCTTTAACTTATTATAATAGTTTTACAATTACCAAATATTTTTACATAATTTATCTGAAAATAGATAAAGATAAGAAATTACGAGCAAAGAAAAAACAAAAACGTTTTGACACAAGTTTTTATAATAGAAATGTTCATTTTTGCTTTGAAAATTAAAATTAATGACCTAAAACTGCAATATTATATTACAGTACTAGTGAAGAAACTTATAGTTTCACTCATGCGTGTGTTGGACTTGAATAGTGCTTATGGGGTCCCTTAAGATTTTTGTAAATGTTATGGGGTCCCCACACCAAAAAGTTGAAGAAACCTGCACTGGAGAGTCCAATGCTGCAGTGACTCTTAGAAAATTTAGAAGTCTTCATAGTCAAATGTCAAAGATCAAATGTCACCTGTAGCTATGATTAAAAAATTTAAGAAAACTGGATTGCTAGGAGTTCAGCAGAAGACAAAAAGCAGTATCAGACAGTGCAGTAACAGAAGTTGCCGCTACATTGTTTGATGACTGAGGGACTAGCAGTGGTACGAAGTGCTCATGCAGGAGTGTGTCAAACCTATATGATTTATGCTGCTGTTAGGAAAATGCTATATTTTTATCCATGTAAGATCAGTTATCTGCAAAAACTAAAAATGGCAGATTCTGATAAGTTCCTGACTTTTGCACTAATGCCCAAATGTAAATTGAGAATTATTACTTACAGACAAAATAATTACTTTATAAATTTGGGTGTCTGAATAGCTCATAGTGATTCATTAAGTGCTCCTGCATTTTGCAAAAGTAACCATGTGGGATGGATTCATGGCTGATTTCATAATAGGACCATACTTTTTGGAGATCTTTACCACTGAGAAATATCAGCAAATGCTGCAAACATTTGCCATTCCTGAATTGCAGCAGAGACAGTGAATGCACTCAATAACTTTTATGCAAGATGGAGCATGGCTAAATGTTCTTCATTCAGTACAAAACCTTTTACTGCAGTATTTCGGTAATGAAAGAGTTGTCAACCAAATTTATCTGATGGAAGGCTACCTTGTTTCCTAGACCACATATAACTTTTGGCTGTGGGGGTACTTTAAACACATTTTGTGTACTGGTGGCATTACAAAACTGAGTTTCTTGAAGGAGAACACAGATGGCTATTACAAACATCTGGACTGACTGTTTAGATGCAGCAGTAAAGAACATTGTACACCAGATGTAATATCTTGTGCATAGAGAAGGCAGTTCATCGAAAATGTTGCATGTAGTCCAGGGAATCCTAATGTTGATGAATAAAAAATTATTTTCTGCAACTTTTGTATTGTATGACATTCATTTCTATATGTGTATTTTTTATTACTGAAACATTGAAAGAGGGAACATGCTGGAGGGGGAAAGAACTATTTCTGCTTTCAGAATGAAGTTTTATGTAAAATTGACACCAAGTTAAAATTTTAGATAACAATATAATATGCAATTTACCATTTTTAGTTAGTTGTATTCACATTATCTTGCAGAAGCATGGTGAAGATCCATTAATAAAAATGATGACTGTTTTTTGGTCATAATGAACAACATTTGTAATATGTATTTCTGAACTGAATGACTTGTAAAAACAACCCTTTTAAGAGTCACCCCTGCTTTTGTTTTTAAAATTAGTATTAATTTAAATTTAATGGAATTAGAAATGTAATACTTAATTAGCAGAATCATTTTCATTTATTTATCCTTAAGAGAATCATGTTAACATACACTGACTATAATAACTTTCAGTATATGTTATTCTCATTATCAGCAGTCCTGTACATCTGCAGCCTTGATAGCTTTCATGTATGAATTTATAGATAGATAATTTTAAATCTGTATGTAAATTCATGAATGGTGCTATGACCTTCTGAAACCTCTGCTTAAATAACTCTTACTCATACTTTATATACTTCCACAGTACTACAGCACTTCATCTGATTAAAAATTACATTTGGCTGATGTGTTTGGAATTGGTGAAAGACTATAGTGAAAGCATATCAAACCAACTGTTTGATGAAAGTATTTTCTCATTGAAGAACGCTCAAACATGTCAATCTCATTGAGCTGTGAGAGGATAATAATATCAAATTCTGTTCAGAGTAAAAGCAATAAGAGTATCTACCCAACATTATGCCCATTATAAAGATTTATTGATGAACAAAATAGACATTAGGAAATGTTTAAATTGATAAATGCGAGGGTGTGACTTTTTCTGAAACACTTTTTGCAGTAAATATATTGGGCTAAATCATTTATAAATACCCTGTGTAATTAGCATTAGTTTTCTTCTAAGATTTCATGTAATTCTCTTTAAAAAAGTGTCTTAAAAATGTAATCTTTGAAAAGACTGCTTATTTTTCATTGAAGAAAATATGGTTAACAGTGGTATGTTGTCAATGGACCATGAGCTAAGCTTGTTCTTCAACATTTTTAATCATAACATTTTCCAATAAATTTTTAGCATAAGATTTCATAATATTAAAAATGTTTTACATTTTTTGAATGTGTGCTATTCAAATATAATCTAACTTTTACATGAAAAAAGATAAACTTCGATTATATCAGTTCTGTGCAAGAATTGATTAGCCAGATTTCACCTGTTCCCATAACAGCAATAAGTATGTTATTAACTAGTAGCCTGTAGGTTGTAAGAAGTTTTTCATTAATATTATTGAATCTTACAAGAGATACTACTTTACCTTTTAGTATCATACTTCAGTTTCTGTTTATGAAGACATTCACGAGGTATGTGAAAGAGTTCGTGGATATTAATACTGATGGGCTAATTCTGAATACCGGTGATTCAAATCATAGAAAACCGGTACCAAATTATAGAATTAATACCGATGGTTCAAATTATAGATAACGGTATAGAAAGATGAACAGATCCTCTATAAAAAATCACTGTGGAGTATGTACATGTAGCATATGAAGCTGCTTTAGATCATTGTCCTCATTAGTTCTTATTATCTCAGTGACCACTTGTTTACCATACCATTTGGGACCTTATATTACAAAAAATATGTGCAATAAAAGAAAACATTGTGCAGGTTATTCCAAAGTGGAATATTATATATTTTCAATTAGATTAATGATATGCAAACTGAGAAATATTCTGTTTTGCTGGCTTTGTGTTCTTTTTGTTTTCTTTGTGAGAGAGATATTTTTAAGTTTTTTTTTTAAATCGGTTATGACATCCATAAAAAATTATTTATTTATAATGACATGATCTTGATTTCCCTTCCCATTTAATTCTCCCAGCTACTGTACTTAGTAGTAAAAAATTATTTTTTCATCATGTCTAATTCTGTTTGATGAATGTTATTGATGACAATATGTGTGCATACCTTTTTTCTGAAAATGAAATGGCTGTGTAAGAATCTCATTGGGGGAATTTATATTATTTCTTCTTTTATTCCTGTTTCTGTGTCTGTTCAGAAGAAAAACGGGCATTACTAGCTGATTATTGCATAAAACATCAGAAAAATTTTTATACTTGCCTTCTGTAGTGACCTTGGTGAGAGAAAATGGTATTGCCTCAATTTGGGTATATAGAAGTACGAGTTATTGCCAACTGTTATAAATATTTGGGAAAATGAAACTGACTGTGGTAAATGATAAATCCACAATTACAAGGCAAGTTATTTAATATATGCATATGTACACTGCTCGACATTGATAATGCAACACCAAGAAAGAATGGTCAGAAAGTGATGAACTTTGGAAAAAAGACAGAGACAGCAAGCAGCAATAAGTGATCTTTATTTCAAAATGATAGTCCGAATACAGAGCGAGAACAGTGTCGGCTCAGTAGGATGTAGGACCACCGCGGACTGTGATGCATGAAGAAACACGTCTAGGCATAGAGTCAATAAGAGTGCGGATGGTGTCCTGAGGGATGGCTCTCTATTCCCCTTCAGTTATTTGCTACAGTTCGTCTTCTGAATGAGGCAGGGTCAGAGTCTGCAAATGACGTCCAATCGCATCACACACATTTTTGATTGGTAACAGGTCAGAAGAGTACGGTGGCCAGGGAAGCATCTGTATACCTTGCAGAGCATGTTGGCAGATGCGAGCACTGTGCGGTCAGGCGTTATCCTGCTCAAAAATTGCATTAGGCAACCCCCTGAAGGTAGAGGATTGCCACCGGCCGCAGTACAATATCCAAGTATTGTTGGGCTATCATAGTGCCCTGAATACAAACTAGAGGTGACCTGCAATCGTAGGCAATAGCGCCCCAAACCATTATGCCACATTGTTGCGCGGTGGGATGTTCCACAGTTACTGCCGGATTTAGATCTGTCTCCACGTCGACGCCACACTCGTATGCGGCGACTGTCACTGGATAAACAGAAGCATGATTCATCTGAGAACAAGACGTTTTGCCATTCTGTCATTCACATCGCTCCAGTCTGGCATCATTCTAAACGTTGGCGTCTATGCTGTGGGGTCAATGGTAGTCTTCTTAACGGACACCATGAGTGCAGGCCATGTTCAAACAATCGACGGGAAATGGTTCTCATCGACACTCGAACATCCAGGGTATTTTGCGTATGCTGCAGAATCGCAGTACAAGGTGACTTTCCGGACCGCCATAGCTTCTTGGCGGATGCCTCGATCCATGCATGCTGACATCACTCTGGCTGCACCTGCACCCCTCCTTCTTCCCACAGTCTCTTGTTCCAACCATGTTCGCCATAGCCGATGCACAATGCTCGCATCCATGTGGGTATCAGCTGCGATTTGACGTAAAGACCAACCCGTTCTTCTCAGTCCGATCACCATACCCCTCGTAAAATCATCTATCTGCTGGAAGTGCCTTCATTGACAGCGGCCTGGCATTCTCTCCTATTACACGTATCCTCTGGGACAAAAACCAGCTTTCTTCTATAATTCGGCTGTCAGAAATAACGACACGAATATTTCACATTCCTTCCCTTATATCGTACTTCACATGAGTCGGAGATCTGCGCATTTCACATCATTCGCATAACTCATGCGTCTACTCTAAAATTTGCAAATTTCTGACCACTCCTTCTTGGTGTTGCATTTTCAATGTCGAGCAGTGTATATGAAAAATTTGATATCAATTTACAACTATTGTAATATTTAGTACAATTTTGTCTGCAAATTATTTAAAAGAACACATAATTCAGCAGAACTTATTTTATGTATTTATTAATTATCATATTTAATACATTTATGTGAGCAGAGTATTTAAAATAACATGCTGGAAAGTTTTATTAATTGTTGAACATTCTATTTAACATAATTTTGTAAGCAATTTGTTTAAAACAATAGCATATGTAAACATACCAGATTCTTTCTGGTGAGCCATGTTCAGCAGTTGTCGCTAAATAATTCCTCAGGCATCAAGTATAGCATCTTTTTTGATTGGAAAATAGTAAGCACACTGAAAATGTTACAGTATAAACCCACTATATTGACTAGTGCAACTCTGGAAAGCAGTCATATTGTTAACTGTTTGTTTCTCATACACACGCAGATCGATAACTATCTGTTTCTCACTAGTGCAGAAGCATGCCAAATTAGCATTCTTGCCAAGGCCGCTATAGAAGACAATCAGGTTGTGGAAACTGAATTTTTTAATAAGATGAAAAATATCCTTAAGAGTGCAGGCGATAATTTTTATAAAATATAGCTAGAATTTCTAAATTGTAATTTTCTTTTATCCCTTCTCTATTAGTAATGTACAACGAGATTCTAAATGTTTGGCAAAGTATAAGGATGGATTATGGTATACAGCTGTAGTAGAAAATTGCTTAACTGACAATAAATATTTTGTGAAGTATGACAATAATGGAAGTACAGATACCCTTGCTGCTTATGACATACTTCCTTTAGGTAAGTTATCTAATTCAGTAATTAAATTGACACTTAGTTGTTTTTATGTTAGCTCACTATGCAAATTTTTATTTTTAAATAGATAACGGAGTATAGTTAGTTATTGATGAATGTTAATAGTATTTTCTAAAGTATGTATTTGAAAAAGTTTTAAGTTAAAATGCTTGATATAAACTAAAAGAAATAAAATGCATTTTTTAAAGTTTTAACAATTTTTAAAATCAGATTTTGAAAATTTAGATTTTCTATTGCAGTGATGTGGTAACTTTTCAATATTAGAGACATGAGGAAAAATTCAATCTTGGATTAACATTGATTTGTTCTAGAAACTATGCTTATTTCATTGGCTGCTCTTCTTCAAAGAGTAAAAACTTTCTGCATCATTTGTTGGAACTATGTTGTTGAAGTAGTCAAAATAAATAACATATGAGTAAAGCAACAATTATAATATCACTCACTCATCAAATGAAAAAGAAATTAAGTTCTTAAAAATGAGTTAAGTTATAAAATGTGTCCAATAATGGGGCTTTTGGCTAAAAAGTTAACTAAACCCAGTGAATGGCTGTCTCATTATCGATGTAAAAGAGAAGAAAGAGCTATCTGTTAAAGCTTCATTGGAATTTTGATCAGCAGTACTCTGGAAAAACTCATGATTATTTTTAAACTCATGATTTATATCATGATTATTTTAATGATCTTGTACTTTTCTGTCCTTGTTATCAGTTTCTTGAGAGGATTTTCAGACTGTATAATTTTGAGACTAATTTTAAGTTCTTTTACACAAAATCTTTGTATAGTCATACATCTCATTCTGCAATATAAACACAAGCCCAATGGTGTGACATTCGCTAGGAATAACTGTCATATCATTTGCAAAAACACAAGAATTTTAATATTCTGTTGGGTTTAAAATAGATTTGTTGCTAATGTGCAGCAATCTGATAAACAAGTAAATTGCAACTATATGTAAGGAAGAAAGAATAAAATAAAATATCACACATGTTTGGAATTCATAATTTTTATTTGCAACTTAATATTGATGCTATAACTACTTCTATATATCTGTAATCAAATAATTATTTCTTTACAAGATTTACATCCATTTAATTACATGTGGAATTAATTATTTTTCTAACCTGTGAGGATTTTTGATTTTTTTTTGTTTGTTCATTACTATACTATGTAATAAATATTTATTTAAATCATAGGTAATATTACTAATATGTTTTCTAAGCACTGAGAAACATAATGATGATAGTAAGCATATTGACATTATTATAGATAGGTAATTTTGTTTCATATTAATCTTAATAGCAGTCAATATTGTTGGCATTTCTTTAGGAGTATTTTTCTAAAAATGTGTTGCAAAACAGTGGCAAAAATGAGCATTACTATAACTGATATTGAAAGAGTAGAAGACTCTGGACTCTATTTGGAAAAAAAAAAAAAAAATATGAAGTTTAAAACATTTAACTTCATTTCAGACTATTTATGAAAAATTCTGTGATCTGATTTTTAATCATTAATGAAATTTATGTCATTAAGAATTTACTCAGAAAATATAATTACTGGCTTGAAATATTATTTATTTTAAAAATGAGTCAAGATTATTTGCATACTTTAGAAATATCATTTTTCTAAAATTCAGTTTCAAAACAATAGCAAAAAGGAGCATTACAGCAAAAGATATTGGAAAGCTGCAAGACTCTGTTGCAAAGGCATAAAGCTTAAACTATTTAACTTCATTCTAAACATTTTATGCAAAGTTTTGTAATATGATTTTTAATCATGTTATTAAGGAAGGAAATCTACTGACAAAAGATATATATTTTAAAAATGATGGTATTCTGTAGAAGACTGGTTTTATGTTTTGTGTAAGGTGTAAATTAAGTGCTTCAATTGTTTAGGCTTAAATTTTCTATTTTCTGATTTTCATTACACATGTATGTGTTTATTTGCATTAAATTAAATATTTGAATAAAATTTTCAGAGGGTTTAACCTTATCAGATGATGATGAAGATAGTAGTAGTGACAGTTCTTGTGAAGAATCTCATTTGAAGTTTGAAGAAAACTCTGATTTACAGAATATTCCAACTGAAATAAATTATATGACAGAAATAGGCTCTTCTCCAATTGGTTTGTGGGAACAGCATACTAAGGTATGTTTTTGATTTCTTTATTTCTTCTATCGTGTGCATTACTTTTTAAAATTCTGTTCTTTTTTTTCTAACCTAATAAACTTTTAATCAGTGTCTAATAATTTTGTTATATAACTTTCTTAATACAGACCACCTGAAACCTTTGGCTTATGATGCTCCCAAATAAATTATAGTCTTCAAAGCAAATTATTCTAGTTGAAATGCTATGGGTGACATTATTATTAAAAAAAATGGGTTATTGTGTTGTATCTGGTAAACGTCATAGGTTATCTCATTATATTTTGTATAATGTCTTATCCATACCAAAATAATATTTAGCCTGAAAGATTACTTCTGTAGTGTAGTTTTTGATATTTGGAATAAATAGTTTATGAAATTCTGAGGTTTTTAGGCTGTGTAAATAAAGGAAAGTAAATTATTGTACAAATTATATTAATAAAATATAACATTTCAAGAATGGCTAGAAAATGTAGCTGTTTAGAGTATAACTTAAGTATTCATGTGTCTGAATATAACACAAAAAATGTGCATTTACATAATAATTTTATTACATCTATACTATTAAAATATGTGCACACCTGTCTGTTTGTTTGTGATATCTCCTCCAGAATGGCCGGGAGTTCAAATTCAAGAGAGGAACCCCCAGATTCGGAAAGGTCTTGGGAAGCTATTTCGACCATTCTCATCTTGGTGCAACTTTAATTATCCAAGATATTAATTTTCACACTCATTTTTCTAAGTAGCAACAGTCTCACATGATGGAGAAAAATCCTTTGTTTTGAGAAGTTTTGCCACTACTTACTTTCAAATCGCAAAGTTTGTTAATAAAAAATTTTTAAGTTTTACAAGATATGAAATAAAAACAGCATTGCCGAACCTTAAACTTATTATTATTATAAGGTCATAATCTGAAGTTGAAGAAAACATGCAATTGCATGTGATATCATTGTACATCGAAATTTTTTTGTTAATGTTAGCATTTTAAATAAATAGCTGCTATTAACAACTTATTTGTTTCAGATTAGGGCAGTTGACATGATATGCTGACATGATATCCTTTATTGATATTGAGAAAAAATTATTACATTACATTAAATTTAAATCATGGATTCATATGTATATCTGAAGTGTCAAAAGTTTTTGTTTCCTGGTGTGGCAACAACAAAAAAGTTTTACAAATTGGTTGCTGCTTGGAAAGAATGAACTGATTTAATTCATATTGAAATCTTTTTATATATTTTCTTTTCAGGTGTACATAGGATTATAAGTTTTGCTTTGACCTCAACCCACTCATCTGGTGGGCTTGCCCACTAGTATATATTTAAATTAAATTATTCTATCAATGTTGTTAAGATAATTAAATATGAGTAAAAGATAACAAAATATATATAAGTAATGGAAAAATTATGAAAAAATTGACAAATGGAATTAAAAAAAAATTTATGTACCTATTTTTCAGTTTTTAAATATTTTTATGTTGTTATTTTGTATGTATGTTCATATGGATAAAATGCATATATAACAAAATATATAGCAATAAAACTTACAGTATTTGGTGAGTTCACAATTTTAAGTTCTTATTGTCAAATATCAGATTCTTTCTGACAGATTTCAACACTGTACTCAAATTTTATAATTGTATCCTCCAATTGTTTTTATCTCTGTCATGTTAATATAATTAGTTTATAATTTAATTTTGTGTTCATTCTTTCTATTCATATGTCTTTTTTTAGCCCAAATGAGCGTTGGTCCAGAAGGGATATTAATTTCATTTTGTCATTTTGTGTTAGTTCTCTATAAAAGTGTGAACCATTTTCAAATTGTTCTCAGCAAATATTAGAGCCCTGCATTATATTTAAAGAGAGTAAATAGTGAAGAATCTGCATGAATGTATGCATGTTGCTTGCACTGTGAAAAAACAGCAGTACCTAGAGACATCAGATTTTGAATGACGTAGTTCTCCACTCATATATGGGCATCTGCACACCCAAATTTGAATTTTGGAATTTGTTTTATTATCTATTCCATATTTTGTAAAACTTAACGAATTTTTGATTAACAAACTCAATGATTTCTAAGTATTCCATTTGTATCTTCAGGTATGGTATTTTATGTGTGAGGTTTCTTTAGATTTCTTATGGGTATTATGTTGGTTGCGTAGCAACGCAAAGACAGTACAGTATTTTCCACCAAATGACTTTGAATGTCCATATCGCTTTTCAAATCCTGTTTTGAATTCTCCGTGAAAAAGAAGCCCCTTTGGTCGTAATTTTTTTCCCCTAGCTCAAAAGCCTGTCTCACTTCGTCCTCCAAATGACGCTGTTTAATACATTAGAACTTTGATAAATGTTTTCTGCAAACAAAATGCATTAAAAGTTAAACTTATCATTTTTGCCAGAGTAATATGTTCTTATATCCATCTCTAGGTCATTTAATCACCTGCATAAGTAGTCTTATTCATATTATAAATATTCAAAAGTGTGCTCTGAACAAATTATGCAATGCAGGTATTTTTATTTGAAATGAAATGAAAGGAAGATGCTTCACATTTTACAGTTTAGCAGCGTGTTTTAAATTATTCAATATATTTTCCCTAAAAGATCAAAAGACTGTGCCATTATTTAATTGCTATAATAAAGTTTACTTCAATAATTTCTCACCATGTTTTTGCTGTTAAAAGATAAAATGCCCAGACGGTATAGTGGTTAGGGGAGCCGGATTGTGATATCGAAGTGCCCAGGTTTGAATCCCGGAGAAGGAATCGATGTAAAACATGTATGTCCCTTGATAGGAGCTAATGGTGGCTGCCTATTAGGTGCCTCCACAATAAAATAGCCACTACCCACTACTTCTGGCCTTAGGAGTGGCCAGTGCTGTTATAGGCAAGTACCCACCATTTGGGGGGGGGGAGAACTTTAAATGCTACTTTCAAGATTTTGTCTAATTCTTCGTCAGAATAATATGTTTAATGCCATTATCAATACATGATAAAAAAAATTGGTTTTCAGAATTTTAATGTCATTTGATATGTCAGCAACTATGCATTGAAATAATTTTCATGAGTTAACATACTGAATAATTTATCAGCTCCTTGTTTTGTTAAAATATATTTATATACATGTCTATATGTAATCCTAGATGACTTTTCAACTTAATTTATTGAGAAAAGTATTAATTCAAAAATTTGGTGCTCAGTTTTTCCTCCCTTCCCTGTTTCTTTAATCTTAAGTTTACTGTAAGCTGGCCACTCAGTGTGTTATGGAAATGTGAAGATTTTTTGTAATAGTAATAATAATTTCAAAATGTAAAAATTCTTTCTCTTGAAGTGTTTATTGAAGTGTATTATCTATTAATTAAAATCTGTGTGCTATTTTTACAATTGCATTATTTTTTAAAAATATATTTTGCTAAGGTAGTTTTTTATATATAGGGAATTGGCTCAAAACTAATGGCCAAAATGGGTTATGTTTGGGGGTAAGTATAATTTATGAAATCTAATTTTGCCTTTTTCCTTTGAGTTATCTGAAATGTGTTTAAAAAATTTTCTTAAACAAATTTGTATTTTTAATTAACAGATGTAATGCTTTTACCGATTATCAGATTTGTTTTCTCTTTGTATATATTATCATGTTACTTTAAGTACTATGCTTTGTTATTTATGTATAATAATTGTTATTATTGATGAGCTTAATATAGTCTTAATGAAGAGAACATTATGGAAACAAAAAATGAAAAAGTAAACAAATTATATTAAAAGTTATACAAGGTCTGCGTAAATTCAGTTTCTTATGAGCAAATTCAAAATTTTCTGTCTATTTAGACGATTTGATTTTATCATTGATATTTTCATATTTCAGCATTCTTATTTTTGCGTTTCTTTGAGTATACTTTAAATAAAAATCAGACTGAAAATAATTAGAAATAAATTCAAAATTTGGTATGGAGTGGGATTCGGCAGTAAATAAACTTTAAAAATAGAAAAATCATGTTTCTGGGAATTATTTAGTAATCATCTTTAACACATTGTATGCAAAATAGCATTGAATATAGGGAAAGTTAAAAAAAATAATATGCAGATGTTTTAATTACAATTATGTTCACTATGTAGCATTTACAATGAAAGATGAAGTTTACATTGTAGTAATGTTGAATATATTCAACAGTTGACAGGAGTTTTCACTAGGTGGTGCTTAATTTACAACATAAGACAATTTCTTTATTATAAGAAGTGTGTTCATCATCATTCTCAAGCACGATCTGAAGATGAGATATAATGTTACTGATAGCATGAAACAGCATTTCTGTAGGGATCATTGAAGCATTGCTAATGACATTAAGTAATTTCAGGTACTTTCATAATCAAAAATTGCAAGATGTTCAAGTCTAGAGACCTGGGTGGACATTTGTGCTAAAGTGATGGTTTATTCCTTAGTTCTCGGTGATATCTTAGTGATCATAATGGTGTCAAAAGTAGTAGTTTAGGGTATTTCATCTAGAAAATATACTAATGGGAAATAATCAGGCAATGCTCAAAATTTGTAGAAACTGTGTTTCCAGAATTGTTATAAATTAGTAAAAATCATTATCCTGTTGTAGTTAGAGGCAGACAATTTTCATAATGTTTGCCATACAATTACTGCCATCTGTGGTAGACATATTAATAAATTTTGAAACAGCTACAATATCTGATTAAGTATGTAGGCTTTTGTGCAATAACTAATAAATGTATATATTTGTAGTCAAGGGCTTGGAAAAAATTCAGATGGAAGAATTGATCCTGTGGAAGCTATAGTATTACCTAAAGGTATTTATTCAAAGGCAAGATTATTTTATTTTACTCACAATTTTATAGAATTTAAATCTGCATTGTAAATTTTTTTTTTAAAAATGGAAAAAAAAAAAAAAAAAAAAAAAAAAAAAGCGGGGTTAAAATTCTAGCTTGTGTTAAATTTAATGCCTATAAGGGGAAAAAAATTTTTTTTTATTTATTTTTTTAAAATAAAACATGAGAAATGGCTGTAGCTTTTTGTCTTTCCATTTTCCTTGTCCAGTTATGTTATGTTATGTTGTGTTTATCGGAGCATTTATCCTGGCAACATGGCAAATATTACCATTCAGCATGGTACAAAATTTTTTATCTTTCAGATTAAAATTGAGCATTGTTTTACTAAATATATCATTTAAAAGCAAAATATGTTCTTTACAATAATTTATATTTTTTAATAATGTCTGTAATAGATATAACTTATATTGCATCTAACTCATAATTTTTAATATGATTGATAATTTTTATACATATTTTTAGTGTTATTGTAATTATTAAAAAATATTTTTAACACTGTATATTGTATAAAATCCTGACTAATAATGAATCTTTTATGTTAAATTCCTTAGACATTTATTGTACTTTACAATAATTATTCTAGGAAAATCATTAGACCATTGTGTTGCGATTAGGGAGAGTACAGGTCCAGTTTCTGTTGAAGATAAATTCAATGCAGAAAAAGTGAAAGAGCAACAAAGAGTTGAAAAAATGGAGAAGAATAATGCTCCAGAAGCTACAGTGTTTGATTTCCTTAATAAAAATATATTAGCAAAAAGTGGTAATTATTATTTAATTGTTAAAGTAGATTTCATTAAAAAAATTCATTGATTAATAAAATTTTGAAACCATTCATATAAAAATGTTCTGAATTAAACTGAGTTTTGAAATGGTTGTTTTTGTTTTCATTTTCTTACATGGAAAGGAAAAAATTATATGTATATTTTTGCATGTTTGTCTCTGTTTTGGTAACTCTAAAATTTGGCCAATATTAAAACAAATTGGCATCGACATAAAATCTTGAACCTGTCACTTTGTAATGTTGTAAAATCTGGATACAGCATTGTTTGATCGTCAGTAACTGCTTCCACAGAAGAATTAATTTTGCATCACCTTGTAGTAGCTGTAGAAATAAATATATAGCAATTATATGTAGCAGCTTATAACTCGTGTCTGATAACTGTCTGTATGACATGTATTACATCTTGCATAAGAATAAACAAAAGATATGTATGTAAACTCTAGTTCACCAAAAAAAAAATAAATAAAATTGCATGGGACAGATCTTGTATGGAAATGACAGAGTTTAAGACTGTATTAGAGTGATCCTGTGATCAAATGTTTGATTCATCCAAACTCATTCACAGCACATAGTATGAAGTGAAAAATTAATTTTCTAGCTAATGAGTAAATATAGGCATGTTTTGGTGTTTCTGTATAAAACAGTTTACTGTGTAATTAAATATTATGGGAATCCAGGTGCACAGTCTGAAATTTTATGTTAACATTTGCTGCCTTGAGTCACTCAGTTTCATTTACAGGAGGATTCTTCGTCTAAGATTTTAACTACAGGCTTATACACTGTGCCACCCCAAATTCTGGTTTGGATATTAAATCCATCTCATCTCTGTGCTGTCCAGTGTCTATGACAGGTTCCCAAGAGAGAGAGGCGAAGCCACAAGATTAGCTGATGGCTTTTATGCAGGGGGTATTGGGCCAGCATTTCAAGAGAAATTTGCAGTATATTCTTGAAATCGATGATCAAATGAGTTTTCATGCATATGCTGGAAAATTATAACCTTCAGAAGGGTGAATATTTATAAAAATGTGATGCATATAAATTCATTGGCTTTTAGTGTTATAGGAGTAATGTTGCCAGGCATGTATTTGGGTAATTATTACTGTTTTTGTCCTATTTTCTAAGGAAGTATTTTTCTTAAATTGTTATCTTTACTTTCCTATCTTTTGTTTTCTAATTAGAAATTCTGTTCTTTTCTATTGTGAAAATATCAACATTCTCCAGATTACAGTCAGCTTTACAGGTTGTTGAAATCTAGATCTTTTGCTGCAGATTGGCATAGAAGCTATTTTTTCAAATTTGCAGTGAATTAGAAATAAAGATGGAATCTCTCATGTTTGGTTTGTAGATCTTCAGTGTATTTGAGCGTTCTTCTCCCTTTCTTGGTTTGTTAGTTTTTTTTAATGCATTTGTAAAGAATTGTTTTAGGAATTTTTTTAAAAAAAATAAATCGTGATGATTTGGTTATCTTCAGTTGTGAGGAGTCTTCTTAGGAATTCTTTATATTGGTGGAGAAAAAATTACATATTTAAATTTTACAATCATGTGTAGACAGCATTTTTTACATCTTTATGAACAGAATGTATCTTTTTTGCCTTATTTCTTTTTCAAAAAAAGAAAAAAAATATTAGAAAGGGAGGAAGAATGAAAAACTATCAATTATTATCTATGAAATTGTTTTCTTTTAATTGAAGTATGTAAATTTATATTTATGATATTTTTGCATACTGAAATTTCATTCGTGTAAATTAATATTTAAATTAAGCATTTAAACATGAAATAAGATCTGAAATTATTTTTAGGTCCATTTTGTAAATAATTTTAAATAATTAAAAAAAATTTTTTTTACTGATATTAGAAAAGGCTACTAATTAATAATCATCCAATAACTGTCACAGTTCATTATAAACTATACTGTGCAGCATCATCTTCTCTTTTTAAATTTATGTTGTCATAAATTGTTCATATTAATGATTTGTATGTTTTAATTTTGTAATATTGTTCACCCAATTCATATACTGTTGGCCCACCAGCGGCCGAGCGGTAAAGACGCTAAACACTGGTAGTTCGGTCCGAGGTTCGAATCCCGCGAACGGGCTGGCTGCATGGGCGTTTTCGTGGTTTTCCCCATGTGTAACGTGTATACGAGCCAGTTTCCCTTAGAAAGTCCTCCACGAAGGCATCCCTCCCTTTAGGCAGATAGCCCTCGTGTGCTTTGCCATAATTAAATAACCTAACCTAACCATATACTGTTATTTCAGAAACTAATCATGATTTTACAAAAAAGAGGCCAAGTTCTGATGAATTCCGTGGAAATGAAAAGAAATCTCAAAACATTGACTTAAATTTTGAAGTAAGTTGTCATTTGTGAATTTTAAGAAAAGTTTTTAATTTCTGTGTTATATATTCAGTTATAAACAATCATTTAATTTTATTTATGGTATATATTTCACATATAATTTTTTTCATATTTCTTCTGTTCATTATACATCTATTTATTGAACTGTGAAAATGTATTTATTTTTCATAGAATAACAGGCTTGTAAGGAAAAAAGATTAGTGAAATACTGCATTTTTTGCGGTAGTTTATTTCTTCATGAGTCGTGACATTTATGTTATTGCACTCAGTAATCAAACAGTTACATCCAATAATGATAAAATCATTGAAAATATATAATAAAAACATAATCATCCAATGTACTGATGTAATCAATGTACTGATCTGATGTAATCTGTGTATTGATCTCATTGAGTATTTTAAATTTTCTTCGTTTGGAACAGTTCCTCAAAGGAGGTACATGGAAGTCATTCATTGTGCTTTTTGGTAACTGTTATGTTTTAGCCATAGGTGCATAGAAAAAAAAAAGCATATTGGGGAGTTTTGAGTTCATATATCGATGCATGAGGAACAACATTTTTTGCCAGTTGAATGCTGTTATCTTCCATTTGTCAGCACCTTGTACCATGTTAGTTTGCCATTTTGACACATACAACATCTGCATGTTTTGGTCTGCTCTATCTGCCCCTACATTTTTGCTAGATATTTTCTGAGCACCCTATGTGTGTATATAATATGCATGTATTCTGATATATATATATGTGTGTGTAAGATGAAAAATATGAAAGCAAACTTCTAAATTTAATTGGCAATAACCTCTTTTATTTATTTAATTTGGAGACTTAATCCCTCTGTCTTAAAAGTAGCACTACAAGTCTAAACTGCATCATTCAAATCAGTTGTGCGATTTTACGTAATGCTTAATGCAGATGTCGTTTGCCCAATCAAAGTAATTGTAAACTAAAACTTGGAACTGAAGCTTCTTCCTATGAAGTACTGCGATGCTCTTCCCTTCTCGCTTATGCTTTCATGCTGTTAAAACGCTTTGTTGCAATGATCGCATCTATCACAATAGTATCAAAATTGTAAAATGCTTTGAAAATAGGCACGATTGAAGTGCCAAATGAATTGTGGCCACAAGTATGAATTTAAATAAATATGGAATTTAATCCAGCTCGACTGCTTTTTCTTCAAAATGCATGGATGCTCTAAGCATCAAGTATCTTCGCAATCAGCATTTCTACGCTTCTACATCTCAGTGTTCTTACTTCAGTGCTTTTATTACACATTTATTGGAAAAAGCAATTAAGAAAAATCTTAAAAATATAAACTTGGTCTAAACTAAAGGGATAAGTGAACTTTAGCAGCAACATTAGATCGTAATTAAATAATATTAAATACCAAAGTTATAACTTTCCAAAGTATTTGAAGAAAAAAATGAGCCTAAGCAGATTACAACATCAATCAACATTTTTAATGAGAGAGATTAACTTATACAAGGTTTCGTACAGGAAAAAAAAGGTGAAGCTAAAAGGTATATATTCATACATGCGAAAAAGAGAGTTATGTAATCACCTCGCAAATAAGTATGAACTGCATGTGCATTAAAAGAGCTCTTAAGCTAAATGCCATATATTTTATAATAAAACTATCCACCTTTTGATATTTTACAGCTAAAAAAAAAAAATAAACAGTGATCATTCACAGTCAGTTCAATTCATTTACAGCACTTGGAAGGTTTCTAAGCAGTCAGGTTTTTATCAGTACAACAGCAGGCATTTTCTATGTTGGCACATGTTTGACATCCATTTAATTTCTCTCACAAATATCACGTATGAAGTGATGTCTCATATCAATGCATTTAGTGTGTGAGTGGTAAATAGTGTTTTTCATAAGCTTATGTGCATCTTAATTATCACAGTACATAATGCCTGGATATTCAGCATTAAAATTTAATTCTTTGGAAAAATTATGTAAATAAACTGCTTTATTAGCAGTCTCTGAAAGACTGATGTACTCTGCATCAGTACCTGATAATGCGTCAGCTTGTTGCTTTCATGATTCCCATGTTATTGTATTTGTGGCAAGCTTGAATAGGTAACCTGTGTAGGATTTTCACTATAGGATAACATCAGACACCCTATTGGCATCATTTATGTCCAATAAGTACTTTTCCAATCTTTTGAAATTTTAGGCAATAATTTTTAGTTCCTTTCAAGTACCTTAAGAATGTGTTAAGAACGTGCAGCCAACCAGTGTAATTTTTCAGGAATGTTATTAAATTGGCTCAGGTGACTGACAGTTGCATGTAATATCTGGCCTAGTGAACATGGCAAGATACAGAAGTGAAACTATTAGATGGCGATAATGTACGTTGATCATTTTTTCCTTTTTACTTTCAGAAATACACATTTCTTTACTTAATTTTACACTAGGATCTAAAGGAGTTGCTACTGGTTTTGCATTTTGCATATTAAGCTGTTGTAGAATGTTATCAACATATTTCTGCTGAGATAAACTGATAGATTTATTATTTACATCTTGGTTAAATTCTATTCCAAGACAATAATGAAGTTTGCCTAAATCTTTAACATGGAATTCTTTAGAAAGATAATCTTTAAGTTCATATAAATTGCAGCTATTTGTTGCTGTTATTAAGTCATCTATATATAAAATTAAAATTAACTCACCTTGAGATGTTTTCACCTTGTAAACATATTTATCTGATTGTAATGTTTGTAATTCAAAATTTTTGAGTTTTTTGTCTAATTTTTCTCACCATTGTCTTTCGTTTTGTTTCAAACATAGTCAAGATTATTTTGGTCTTCAAAACCTTTAGCTTGTTGCATGAAAATTTCTTCTTTAAATCTCCATTAGCATAAACCATTACAAAATCTAGCTGATATAGAACAGGAGTGGGCATTAAGTCGATTGCGATTGACCAGTGGACTGCCAAGACATTTTGGGGTGACCGCCTTTACTAAGACCTAAGACTCACATACTAAAAAAAAAAAAATATTTATGCAACACCGACACCATCTAGACTGGAGAATCGGCTTTTCGCAGTTGAAGCAACTGTTTGCTTTAGCAAATGATTTGATGAATATGTAGACGACGCACGTAAATTCATTGGAAGTGCACGATGATGTTTAAGTACATTCGCTGGTTACAGATTCATCTGTTCACGTATATTCACTGCTCGCTGCATTGAATATGTCCACAGTCTAGCAGTTGTTAAAGTTCTTTAAATGTTTAATTTGACAATTTTGTGTTACTTGTGTTTTTGTAGTAAAAATAGTAATCTGTCACATTTTAAGAGAGGGGTACAATGTTAAAAACAACTGTTAACAATTTTAATACAGAATGGGAACAACAGTTTTTCTTTACAATAGTGAATGCAAAATTTGTGTGTTGTATGTGCCATTCAAGTGTGGCATATTTTATAAAGGCTGCAACAGTTGCATCTTTTCGTGCGAGTCATATGTTAGCAAAACTTCAGAAACCTTTCGCAGATGGACAAATGATAAAAAAAAGAGTTTCTGGAAATCATTCATTATTTGATTCATTCAAGAACAAAAATGAAATTATTTCCGTTACTAAAGATTTACAACTTTCGTATAGAACTGCAAGCGCCGTATAGAAATAATAAATTCTGATCTCGTTGATCAGCTGACCGAAGTTATTACTAACTGTATATGTTTTTTCTTGCAGTTTGACAGACATGGTTGATATTTCTCAACTTTGCATTTTTATAGGAATGGTTTTTAAGGATATTAGTGTAAAAGAAAACTTGTTAACAATATTACCTCTAAAGAAGGAAACATGAGGTGAAGATATTTACTCCGCCTTCAAAAAGATACATAGAGGAGAAAAAATTCCAATTTAAAAATTTGTATCCGTGACAACTGATGGGGCCCCATCAATGGGCGCGGTCAATAGATTTTTGGCTATGTGTATCAGAGATGATGACTTACCACATTTCCTTTCTTATCTTTGCATTATTCACCAACAGGCTATCTGTTGTAAAATTGTAAACATGCGCCATGTTATGGGAATCTGCATGAAAATTGTGAACTAAGGAAAAAGTCTTCAAAGAAGCATATTTCGAGCCCAACTAGAAGAAAAAGAATCTGATTGTGGGGAACTATTATTTCATGCATATGTGCATTCGTTAAATCGGAGTATATTTTTACAAAGATTGAGGGACCTACTATGAGAGGTAAAAGATTTTTTGAAATCAAATGATAAACCATATGCCGCACTTAGTGATGACATTTGGTTGATGGATTTAACTTTTGTTGTTGATATAGCACGCCATCTTAATGAACTAAACTTACAATTGCAAAGGAATAAAAATCAAACAATAGTAGAATTAATTGGATTTGTTCATATTCTCAAAAACAAGTTAAAGTTAATATCTTCCCAAATGATGAAGAATGAACTAAAAATTTCAAAAATAGTTTTGATGAGTTGTTTAAAAATGGATGTACATTAAATAAAGAGAAATATTAGGATGAAATATTAAAACTTCACTTCTCCTTTTAGAGATGTTTTCAAGAATTTACTAGATTAGAACCAATTGTTACACTCATGTGTTACCCATTTAGCAAGGTTGATGTAGAAGAAATAACTGAAAATATAAATTATATATTCTTTTTTTCTTTTGAGTTTTAAAAGCATGTAATTCAGAACCTAAGAATAACTTTGAGAATCTAAAAACGAATTAAAGTATCCTTGTTTAAAAAAAAAAGAAAAAGTTGCATTTCATTTAACATCATTCTTTAGCTGTACCTGCCTGTGTGAATTTGCATTTTCAACAATGTATACAATTAAGACAACATATCGGTCCCGTTTCACAGATGACCATGTAGCATCCAGTACAAGATTAGCAGTTAGTAATTATATACCGAGATATTCAAGATTGGTGGACAGTATGCAGACTAAGTCTTCTACTAACTATAACTACAAGAACTAACTATAGATGAAAATGATTTATTTTTGAATGTATTTTGAATTGTTTGATAAGAAAGGCATCATCTGAAATTATTATATTTGTGGCTATTGTTATTATGTTTGTATCTTGCATTTTGCTTTAAATGCATTTTTAAAAGAGTAAGTTTTTTTAGATAGGTAAGTTCATATTATGAATTTATTATTAAATTGTAATAAATATTATAGGCCTTCATTTTAGTTCATCGCACCTATGCCACTGGGTGGACTACAACACCTTGAAAAAAATCAGAAGTAGCCCATATCCTGGAAAAGTCTGCCCACCCCTGATATAGAATAAGATCCCTTTCAACACTGTATGCAATTACATTTCTTACAGAACTTGCTCTGGCTACTGGAGCAAAGGTTTCATTGAAATCGATTCCAGGTTCCTCTGCAAATTCTCTGGCAGCTAATCAAGCTACTCTCTTTTGAACTTTCCCATCTGCATTATATTTCATTCCAATGACATGTATTATCTTTTTGTTTTGGTGTCATTTTATTAAGTTCCATGCACCATTTTTAGCAAGTGCTTCATATTCATTTATGCAATTTCTTTATATCCTTCCATTAACTTCTAATGTTGGATTTGTATCTTCTTTTTCAGCAATATTGTGCTTCTTCCTTTTTCATGTTTATATTATGGTACTCCTTTTTTGGTCTTCCTGAATTCACAGTCTTCATTTTCTTCGTCTGACCTGGCCCCCTTTTAATCTGGATTTCAGGTATTGATTTGGAATCAGAATCTTCATTATCAGATGACTCAGCAGATGCTTCTGCCATATTTGAGGGGTGTTCTATTATTTCATCAGCTGATATTTACGTAGTATTCAAAGGTTGTTCCTTCTTTTTATCAGAAATATTTTCAAGAAATAAAACTTCTAATTCCTTAGCATAGTTAGTATAGTTTTCAAATTCATCAATAAATCTAAAATCTCAGCTTATAGTGAATTTTCTGGAATTTTTATTCCACAGCTGTATGCTTTCAATTCATTTGAGTATCCTTCAAAAATATATTCTTCTGATCGAGGATCAAATTTTTCTTTAGACCTTTTATGAGTGCAAAATGTTTCACTTCAAATACTTGATTAGATACAGTTGGCTTGATGCCAAAAAATAACTCATAGGGTGTCTTGGTTACTTCCGGGCTTCAATTTGGGCAATGATTACATATATAAACAAGACAGTTCAAGGCTTCAGCCTAAAAGAATTGGGAGATTACTTTGTAATAACAAGCATGTAACCATTTCAGTTAAAATACAATTCATGCATTCAGCTCTTGAATTCTGTTGGGGAGTCATGGGGTGAGAATTCTCATTTACATCCTCATTCTTGAAGATATTTATTAAATTCTTCTCTGTGATTTTAGACTATATTTTTAGTGTGAAGGATTATATTTTTTAGTGTGAAGGGTTTTTTGTTTTCTTTCCTAGATGAATGCAGCTTTGTGTTTAATGAATACATTTTTCTCTTCGGCTTCAGTTTTAAGAAAACTAACTTGACACAATGTAATTTGTCATCTATGAAGGTAACAAAATAACATGAACCAACATGGGATGAAACTGTCATAGGTCCACACAAATCCGAGTGAATCAAACTCAGTAATTCATCACTTCGAAATTTTGATCATTTTCGAAAAGGCTGAATAGTGTGTTTACCTTGGATACAGACTTCGCATTTTTTTAGATTTGGTATCATTAAAATTTAAATTTCTAATCTTGTTATCAGACTCATTTAAATTATTTAATTTAAGATGCTACTTTACAAAATCACGTACCTGTGCTATTGCAGCTGTTTCAGTGCTTGGTTCTATTATTTTATCATGTTGTTCTGTAAAAATTATTGAATGGTTATTTGTGGTAGCTTTAGATGTTCACAACAAATTACATTTTAATTCCGGAACACGCAGCACATTTCTGAGTGTAAGATTAGTTGTCCTATTTACTTCTGTTAGTTCCTGTAGTTTGTCAACTTTTAGCTTTATTTTTGAATTCATTCGAGGATGAAATTCTGAAAATACTTTCTGTCATTGCACATGGGAGATGTACAACCACTATCTAAGCACCATGAAGAAGTCTGCTGATAAGCATTGTTTACTGCTAAATTAATCTTCATAATTAGTAGCCGTTGTAGAACCTTGATTTTCCTTATTTGATTGTACATATTTTCTGTCAGCTATTTTGTTTCTGCATTCAGATGCCTTGTGTCTAATTTTCAAACCCATTTCAAGTTTTCAGGAAAATTTTTGTTTGAATTTAACTTCCATTTTTAAAAATTTTTCTTCTGTTCTTGACTTCCTTCATTTTCAGTATAGGACACATTTTGTGAATCTTGATGTTTTCCTTTTTTTTGCTTTGCATTCTTCTAGCATTTTGATTTTTAAAGATTTGTGACTTTGAAATTATTAAGGTAATTCAATTAATTACTTTAAGGTAATTCATCTCTTCATTTGATGGCACATTTAAAATTTTCAAAGTCTTCACTGTAGAGCAGAGGAATCAATAATAAATCATCAGTTATGTCAGTTTCCATTTGTTTAAGCTTATCAACTATTTTGAAGATATTGTTAAAATGTTCATCATTTCATTCATTTCGCATTCAGCATTCACTATTTTTCTGAACAAAAGCTGTTTTAAGATGGTAGACTTCTTCACAGGTTCCATAGACTCATGCACAGCTTTGAGTTTAAATACTTTTCACAATATGGAATATCAGTAAACTCTGAATATGTAGTTGAAAAACACTAAATAATGAGGGAATGTGGACAAAGAAATGTATATAATACAATAAAAATAAGTCAAATCAAATGACATACAAACATAAATTTAGCTAGTTGCATTAATTAGTTTAGCTAGTTAAGTCATTTAGCTAGAAAAGGAATAAAAAGTTAATTTCTTGCTACCATAATCCAAGTTGGAATGCAAACATGATGCAAAATCTAATTATTTAAAGAAGGAGCAGTTATAAGAAGCAGTGGATCAAAGAGAAGCTTTTAATTAAGGGGATGTGAGCAAAATACATTAAAAGTTAAAATTAAGGTGGTGTATGATATTTAAAGCAAAAATTGGTATAATTACTAAATTAAAATTTCTGGTAGCAGTAAAATAACCAGGAAAAGAAAAAATAGAACAGAAAAACTAAAATTTGCAATCAAAGTGGCTTCCTTGGGTCTTGAAGAGAGTTGATTGTATTAGTAACAGAAGTCAGCTACCAGAGTGTAAAAATGCAAATATACAGATTCACCAATTTTTTATTTACACATTTGCATTTAATCTCCCTGAGAGTTTAATGAAGGGTTTAGAGGGTCTAATTAATGCTGAGTTTTAAAATTTGTTTATTAATAAGGTAATTTGAAATTCTTTTTTCAGAATAGCACGAAGTGTTTTAATTTCAGAATACAAATCACACACTTCAGTGCAAATATTTTTTAATTCTTTGCAGTTGGTTGATGATGATATGAGCAACTACTTTTTTCAATTAGAATACCAGTTAATGGAATTAGAATACCAGTCAATTAGAATACCAGTTTCAATTAGAATACCAGTCAATTAGAATACCTGGAATACCAGTTAATTAATTTAATGGTAGGAAAAGTCAAAAAGTCATCTTTTGTTAAAAAGTTTAATTTTGGTGTGATTGATATTATGTATGTCAAGAAAATAAATTTGTTATTGATTATGGACTATTAAATTTGGGGCAAGCTGGTTAAAGGGTTTCTTTCTTTTTTTTTTTCCAATCAGACCTTCATTATGAATAGATATTATGTGTGTGTAACAGAAAGTGTAAATAAATTTGCTTTTAGTAAAATTGCCACTGTTTTTCATGCATTCAAGTTCTTTTGTGTAAAGATAGTAGATACTTGTCGAGTAATTAATGCCATAGGTATCTGGTTAATTTCCTGAAGGTCTTCATTCATTGATCTGCATTGTTTTCAATTAGAAAGAATTTTGGCTGTTGATACAAATAATTTAAAAAAGTTCAGATGAGACTGTGATTCAGATATTCTGTGAAAGATAATATTTCATTAGTAGTCAGGAAAAAATTAGATGAAAAACAAAAATTAAACATCCTTACCAATTTTAACATCATTAGTTTCAACACACTCATTTAACTTTTAATTATTAACTATTCTTCAGTGATTGGTAGAAATTTTTTTAATGTGTGTCGTATATATAATAATTTTGGATCTTAAAGATTATAAAACTCATTATTTCATAAATACAGTTACAATGAATAACTTGAATGTGTATCATGTGGGAAAAAAATTGTTTGTTATCTTAATTGCAATCAGTGGAAGAATCTTCTATTGTTTCTAGTTAGAGGATATAATATCTAGTATTAAATAATGAAGAATCTGTATGTATATGTGTATGCATGCATGCACGTTTATTCCTTGGTTGAAAAGCATCAGCACTTGCAGTGACTAGATTTTGAACACACATGGTCCTGCACTCAAACATATGTATCTCAAAGCCGAAATTCTAAATTTCAATTTTTTATTTATTTAGTTCGTATTTTATACAAATTTAGTGAATTTTTTATTAACAAACTGAGCAGTCTTAGAGTAATATGTTGGGATTGCTCAAAATGAAAAACTTCCAACTTCGTGATGTAAAATAAAGTACTTTTATCTTCCACATGCCACTTTGCAGCCATTCAGCAAAGTGTAACGTAGTTAACTTCTGATTTAAGCTGTCAGTAATTGCTTAACCAGTTAAGCAATTTAAAAGCAATAAATGCAGTTCTAAGTAAATAATATTTTTATTTACTTTTAAATGTGATTGATTTAAATAAAAATGCACTGTATTGACGATATATCTAATTAATTAATTTATGATTTTTTTAATGTATAAAAGTTTTGCTTAACACAACAGAGCTAATACAGAATCCTTTTTATATTTTTGTAGATCTTTATATTCTCTTAAAAGATAAATCTATCTTTGACGTGTTACATTGTAATTTCAAGATTTTTGATGTAATTGACTTGCCTAGATGGCTACGGAAATAATAGATATGTCTTATATATGGCTGCAGAAATAATATATACAATGATTTCTACAGAATGACTATTGTGTCCCTTAATAGTCAAATTCTTCATTAAAACAAAGCAAAATAAAATGAAACATTTGATATTTGAGATAATATCAGTACTGCCATTATGTATTAAAAAATAGAATAGCATACCAAAAATTAATGAAATGCTACCACATCTTTAGTATAAAATATTTAAAAATTTGCCATGAACAGTAGTTCATTTGAAAGCTTAATTAAATTTTATGCACTCACTTTTTATATTTTGATATAATTAAAATTATATCATTTGGGAAGTTTGTTGTTTATTTAAAGGCATTATTTTCAGTTCTTTTAATACAGCTATGGAATTGTATAATTAAAATGGAGAACATTTTGATACTAACTTTTGTATAAGCATATAATATTTTATTTTAGATGTATGCTGTTGGAGAAGATATCAAAAAGACAAAAAAAGAAATTATTAGGTTGCAGCAGTCTTTGAATAGGAATGCTGAAAGGTATATTTTTAATACAAAATTTTAAAATGGTTATTTGTCTTTTTAAACTGATGACTATTTCTTACAGTAATGAAATTGTTTTATTTATTTAAATATTAAGAATTTCAAGTCTCATTATTCAAATCTGAATTAAATTATTACAAAAGTATGTGTAAGTAAACTAAACTTAATGTCCACAGTTTTTGAAAATCCATTTGAAATACTTTGTAATAATATTCCTAAAGTAGCTTCATTGATTTAAAATAGAAAAAAAAAAAAATGCAACCCTATTTTGGTATAGATTTTAGATAAAATTCTCTCGATTTTTAGGGCTCTTATGCACAGGTGTCTCTTTTTCAAGAACAAGAGTGTTTTGTAAAAAGTGATACATTTATACATTATGTTTTCACTTTTTTATGGCTCCATAGTCAGTTAATTTTTTTTTTGGGGGGAAGAGGTAGAAATCAGGTAAAGAGGGACACTTGAGTTAAGATCAAGGAGCAAAAATGGAACTTGATCCAATGGGAAGAGAGTATAATACTGTTAAGCTGATTTATTCAGATTTGTGGAAGGGAGGAGCATCTTTTCTAAAGATATGTTTCTGGTGCTGAGGTTGTTTCTTACTTATTGACATACTTGTTTTCTTATTTCTTGTTCTTATTTCATGTCAATTTTATCCCTTAAATGGATGATTTTGAAACCAAGCTTTAACTTCTGCAATGGTGTTTTTATTTGTTTGTACAGTTGTGTGACCGTAATAAGGTCTTAGTTTCTGAGTCTCAGGTCCAAAAGGATATTCGGCAAGTCTGAGGGAATATTTTAGCATCTTATAAAACATTTGTAGGCTTATCTTTATGCTAAATCATCTGAGGTTTTTGCCTAGATGGTATTTTTTTTTTCTTTTCAAATTTAATTATACACGTGAATATGAAACAGAGTAAAGAATGCCGATCTTATGTAATGAATTATTTACTTGCAATGAGAAATACAGTAGCACATTTACTACCCAAAATATTTTTCATTAATATGTTGACATTCTTGTCTTATTTGTTTGTGTTAGGAGCATATATTAATTTACTGTATGAGAGTATGTTTGTTGTAAACTGATAAATAAGTTGAGTGTTTCTGGATGATTTCTGAGACAGCCTTTAAAGCAATCACTTATTAAATTTTCTTGGAAGTATTTAAATTATAATTATAGAAATTATTGTTTCATTTTATTCAATTTTATGTTTTCTGTTTCAAACAATTCTGTCTTTATTTGCTTCAGTTATTTACTGCTTGTCGGTTACTTGATTTTTTTTTTTTTTTTTAATATACATTTTGTGAGATGTGGGTATTTTTATTTTCAGGAATGAAGCAGCTTGTACTCGAATGAAGCAGAAAATGATTGTACAGAGCAATCTTTTAAAAAAACTGGAAGCAAAGGAACAAAAAATAAGTGATGAAATAAACTTGAAAAAGAATCACAAGAAAATATCAATATTTTAGTTATTGAGATTCTACACTTAGGATGTCTTTGTAAATATTAAATTAATTAAAAGATTTATCATACTACAGCCTTTTTATTTAAGAGAAGTAAAATTGGGAATTTTTTTAACTAAATATTGATTTAGAGAAGGATATTGAAGTAATAAATGGTATGCATGGTGATTAAAAATTATTCACCAGATTCCCAAAGTTCTGCAATTTCCAAGTTATGAATTGCATATCTTTTTTAAAGTAACAAAAGAAATTATCTTAAATTTTTAAACTGTGATTAAAATTTTTTTTAACCCATCATGTAGCATATATGAGTTTTGTAGATATGAGTGTATTTGTAGCAGATATGAGTTTTTCTGTTTTTAAAATGGTGAATTTACAGTGCAAAGTTTTTGTATTTTAGAATATGCAATGTTTGTCAATGATTACTGTGCAATGTGCATTTCAATGGCAGTGCTACCCAGCTCCACGAAACCTCCAGAGCATTCTGTCATGGTATCAACAATTAAAAAATGCTTTAGTAAATGTAAAAGATAGATAGCTGAACATTTCTGAAGAAACAGTGAAATTATATGGTGTGTTATGCATAGCCCCCCTCCCCAAAAGTGCTATCTGTTAACTTAGTATTTTGTAGCCAATTATTAAAGGGATTGTATGACAATAATTGCTACAGAAACCATACTATTTACAATGTTGCAACATTTAAAACCAGATGTTTATATAAAATGGTGTAAATTTTGTAAGTTCATGAAAGAAACATTATAAGCTGTTGGTTTTCATGCAATCTAATAGTCAGTGATGAAACAGTGTTGGTATTTATTCAGGATGGTAAACCATTACAGTGTTCAGGTTCAGGTATGGGGAATAGAAAATTAATTGTTATGCTATTATTCAACAGAAATGGGATTTGCCAAACTAAATGTTTTCTACACATTTCACACACACCAAGTATATGGATCTCCTTCCCATTCAAGAACACTTGATGATGTGCATTGTATCTGTGTGTTGATACTGATGTTGTATATGTATGTTTCCTCAGTTGGAAAGATGATTCCAAAAATTTCCTTTTCTAGTGAAGTAGAGCTTTTTTACTTCCTTGCATGAAGTAAAAAGGAAGTATGGTAATCACGAAAAATTTCAGGTACCATATTTCAACGAAAATATCTATTTTGATTGCTTTCGAATGTAATTTACGATGTTTTTGAGTGACATCCATGCGTAAGGACAGAATAAAGGCCTCTTTTCCCCCAAATAATTATTAAACTGATTTAAAATGGATTCTGAAGCGATTTTTTCGTGGCGTCTGTGCATATGTATGTACACGTTATAAGGTATATCTCCCATGTTCTTAGCGTGCCTTCGTGGTGTAATGGTCAGCACACTGAGTCGGTATTTCAGAGATCCGCGGTTCGATTCCTGGCGAAGGCAATGCATATTTTTCATGGTTCCTGCTTCCAAAAATGCCTAATGTCTCTACACTGGCGCCCGAACTAAAAGGGTTGTGGATGATGACTCTCCACACCCAGAATTTGACGACTAGGTCCCCTAAAACCCCAGTCGCCCTTTAAAAAGGGGAGTATATAAGGTATATCTCTTTCTTAGCGTGCCTTCGTGGTGTAATGGTCAGCACACTGAGCCGGTATTTCAGAGATCCGTGGTTCGATTCCTGGCGAAGGCAATGCATATTTTTCATGGTTCCTGCTTCCAAAAATGCCTAATGTCTCTACAACGTATGTATGTATGTATCTCAAAAACGAGTAGCCTCAGAACGTTGAAATTTTGTATAATGGGCTACTATAACATGTAGATGTGCACTTCACATTTTGGTTGCAATCAGCCAGACCAAAAGTATATAAATATATTTATATATATATCCACTCTGTTACTTGCTTCAGTGAGCTCAGTTTCTTTATTCTCATAAGTTTGTAAATTTTTGCTTTAAAAATGATTGAATTATGTTGTTCTTATCTTTCGGTTAAGATTTTTATGCCTTTAGTTAACCTGCATGCAATAATTGTGGAATTATCAACAATTTAAAAGTTTTTAAAGTGTGGCTAAGCCTAATTTTTGGTTATGATCGCGCCCATATTTGTTTACATTTGAAACTTAGCAGAATAGTGGATTTGTTGCCAATCTAGAGAAACTAAGCTTCGCAACAACAAAGTAACGTCTTCTTTTATTATTGCAAATTAAATTATACTTGATTCATTCTGGAATTATCATTTAAGTTATTAGCTGGTTTTTGCGTGCAAATTGTAATTTTAATTGTAAAAGTTGTTTTAAATGTACTTAATGGTTTATGTTTGTCTATATCTTTGAATTTTTAATGAAAATATTTCGAATTTTTATATATTTTTGCCTTATTGCGAAGTGAGGACTTAATTAATTAGTAGCACATGCGCATTAGGTAATCGACGCTGAATCGTCTGTGAAAAAACTGTTTATTTTTTATTTGTTTTATTTTTTTATACATCGTTTCAGATTTATTATAGTATTTGAATAGAACTTGTGGTAGTTCTTCAGATACTATAATTTTTGCTCACTCCAACTTATAAAATGGATGAGATGTAATGCTGTTAAGTGAACTTAGCGCTGAAGTGTGGCTGTGGTAAATAAATATAGTGAACTTTAAATATTGCATTTATTCTATTGTGGTTTATGCGCTATCCACGAAGTAGATTTAATTCAAAATTCGCTAACTGTTAATTCAGTATGTTTAAATGAAATGCTGAAAATTGAGTATAATTTAATATTCCATACAAGGAAGTTATGTGGTGTACATATCAGATTTTTTCTTCTATCAGTAGTATTTGAAAACTGTTGTTAAAGGAAGGATTTTTTGAAATTGGAAGTAGTAACTGCTTAGATTTTTTAAATTTGGAAATCTATATTAAGTAAAACTGCTGGATTATTCATTTATTAGATTACAAAATAAATAATATGCAAAATAATGTATTAATAAGACTTTTCTTTTATAGAAGATTTACTGTCATACTAACTAGTTTTTCTTAAATTTCATATTAAATCTGAAAGCAGTTGGAGTGTGAGTGCATTGATGCAAAAATTTCCTTCGTGTAGGAGCTTCATTTACTACAGCTAGTTCAGCCTAGCTTCTTGCAACTGGTTTAAACATTCCGAAAGAATATTTAGAAAGAACTAGAAAGAAATTAAAACAAATGATAAAAGACTAGGAAACTAAATCAGCTGCTTTATATTTCGGGAACAATGATGAATTGAACCATCTGATGACATTTATTTGAAGCTTAATAAATTAAAATATTAACAGTATAACCAATGAAATTCAGAATAAACTCACATGCTAACAAAGCATGTTCCTTGTTGATTAGACTGCATAAATCTGAGAATAATATAAACATCATCCAGAAAACAGCCAGGAAAATTGCCATTTTTTCATAGCAGTTTAATTTTGAATAAAGGAAAATACTCTGATTTATTATGAACTTATTAATGCATAATAGTTATTTAAACTACCTTTTTTATAGGAGTTTAATTATGAATAAAGGAATTAAACAATGTAAAACTGGAAACATTTAAATACAAATCTGTATTTTTAATTAGAAGCAGATATGGATTACTTTAAAAAGGAGCTTGACCATCATCTTTTGAATAAATAGGCCGATGTTAAAAGAAAATGGACCTTTATTGGGATTTAATGTAATAGCTAAAGATACTACTAAAAATCCTTTATCATGTAAGAATAATTTTATAAATTCAAGTCCAGAATTGAAAGTAAATTAAAAAAAAAAAACTGTTGTGGAGTTTTCCTTGATCTAATAAAACTTAATCCAAAAACCTCTAACAGGCTTGAAGTTAATTATCTCTATGTTTGAAAGTAACTACAAAGTCAGAGAAAGGTTTAAATAAATCTTTTTATTTAAACAGAACTTTGAACATGAGTGCTAACAAAATCAACCATGATACAATTAAATAGCAGTCAATTTCAATTTAAAACATAGAATAGCAGTCAGAGACTACACAATTAAGTTTTAAACTAAGCTGGCTCAACAATTCTAATTGGTGTATCAAATTCAAATATCAGCAGCAATATACCACAAAACTGAATAACTACAACATATCAGAGCTGGCAAGAACTAAATGTAGCATGCATGCGTATACCTTTTTGTCTTAAAACTCCCCAAATCTCAGTTTAAATACTGCTAAGTTATTTATGTTCTGCCGAGGAAATGGAAATGAGAAGTTATAGTAAAAGCTGAAATTATAAATAACTAGTTAATTTAAATAATAACCTTAATTTAAATAATAATGAACAAGTACTGTTATAAAATTATAACTTTCTAACTGAGCAAAAGACTAAAACCTTTTACTAAAGCTGTCAAATTTGTCACAGTATCTTGAAGATTTACAGTGATGCTACATGCAGTTCTAGAGCTAATTAAAAGTAACAATTGTTATAAATTTTATTTCTTAATTGTTATGCATTCACTAAATAAAGCCATTATTAAAATAATCGTGCACATATCTCAAAAACAAAACCATGCAAATATCTGCAAAAATTTTTAATTCATAATAAAATAAACACATGGACACTTGCAACAGGACATGATACACTTGTATTCTGCAGTATTAATGTTTACTCGTGGTTACGTAATATCTCATTAACAAATGCATGTTCATTTATTTCAGTACTAAAATTAGGAGTGTTTACAGAATATGAATACATGCGCTATAATTTACAGCACATTTGTTTACATATATTTACAGCAGCATTAATCAAAAAGTGGATAAATATCAACTATCTTTAGTGTTATGCAATTCTGGTAAGTGTAAATAATGCATGTAATGCATATATGTTTATAGAGTAGTATAGTATGTAAAGAATATCATAAAGGAATGACTGTGTTATAGTATTGTGAAATACCAATATTCTGTTTTTATAATTGCCCTTTATTTTTATTTTATTTCTATATTAACAGAACAAGTATGGAACATGAGAAATGTAATATATAAAAATCAGTAACATATATATGTATAATTGACTAAATTACATTAAAAATGTTTACATTTTCTTTTTTTATCTTTGATAAGCAGACATTACATATGCATTTGTGTGGAAAATTAACAGAATTTGCAAATTATGTATATTTTTACAAAAAGTATTGAACCGAAGGTACTAATTATGTTGTTGAAGAATTATGCAAATGTTCGGAGTTGAATACTTGTGCATGTCTGTGGAGTTGTGATTGTGAAGGAGATCTAAGCACACGAGGGGTTTTCAGCGATTTGTGAAAATATTCATCCTTTACGACATTTGCCATGTTTCTCTCAAGAGTTGGGGTAATTTTATAAACTGTAATTTAAAATAAGTAGTCACAAATGTATGGATGATGAAATGAGATGGAGAATTGTTAGCGGATTGGAGGCAGGCCAGTCACAACAACAGGTGGCTACAGGGCTCAATGTAATGCCCAGTGTCATCTGCAGTTTGCAGAAACAACTGGATTCATATTGAGAAGACCTGAACAAGGTTGACCAAGGTCCACAATGACAAATGAGGGTCTTCATTTGGTACTTTCATTGTGAAGACACAGGACTGGCACAGCTTCACAGTTCTCATGTGAGCTGTATGTTGTCACAAGAACCCGAGTTTCAAAATCTACAATTTTGCAAAGGCTTTATGAGATAGAGCTATATGCTAGAAAAGCAGCTGTTTGCATCTTGCTCATTGCAGTACTCAAGAGGGCACATTTAGCACGGTGCAGACACAACATTGCTTTTTACAGATGAGTCAAGATTCAAACTGGACACTGATTCTCAGTGTACCTATATCTGGAGAGAGCCTGGAACACAATACTGTCCCTCCCTCATCAGGGTAAAGGATCATTGTGCTGGTGGAGGTACAATTGTTGGGCCAGGCATTATGTTGGACAGCCTCTTGCAAATGTTTGATAAAGGCTTCCTGGATGCTATGAAGTATAGAGAGATCTTAGAACCCTGTTTGACTTTTCAGAGGCACAGTTGGTCCTGGTTTTCTATTAATGGATGATAATGCTCGTTGACATAGGGCTTAGCTGGTCAACAATTGCCTGGAAAGTGAAGATATTCGTTGCATGGATTAGCCAGCCAGATCTCCTGCCTTAACTGTTATAGAGCATATTTTGGATGCTCTTGAGAGGGCTATTTCATCTTACTGTCCCCCCCCCCTGCAAGAAGCATCCCAGGATCGAAAACTGCATTGCTGACTCATTTCCACTTTGATACCAGAATGTGGATTTTGGACATCTCTGAATTATAAGATTTATTGATAATCTTGCATACATAAAATGACTTTTGGATGGTACATTTCTTTCTCTGTAATGTATATTCATACCAATGTATATTCATATAATGTATATTCATACCAATTCATTCAATAAATGTATATTCATACCAAATTTAAGTAAAATCTGCCCATTAGTTCTTTAAAAGTTTAACATAATGTGCAAATTTTCTTAATTTTACACATGACATATCTTTATAAAAAAGATAAAAAATGAGAAATTTAATTTGAAAAATAACTGATATTTATAATCATGCATTATTAAAAATTAATAAAAAACCCAACAAAGCCATTTTTAAATTTTCATAGTTTTTCTGTGAAATTTTACTTAGATCTTGGAATATTCCTTTTTGATCCATATTTTCCCAGAAGTCCCACATCACTTAGTATTTTCTTTTCAATTAGATCCATTTTTCTTGCCGTTAAATTTTTAGCTTTCTAAAAGCAAGAGAGATAAAATAGTTTGAGAGGAATAAAAAAGTTGATATAATTTTATCAATATAATATTAATTAGTAGTGTTTTATGATGCTGTGTATCTATTGGGATAACTGTAATTTGAAATGCCTTCTCTTATTATGATTAATACAAATTACGATTGAATTTTTAAAATTCATGTATCAAATAAACATAGAAAGCAGAAATTCAAAATTATTTGCTGTTATTTTAGAAATATTAAATGTAAAGAAAATTATTTCATACCGAAGTAATTCATTCATTTTCAAATAAAAATCAAATCACCCACAAAAAAAGTAATTGTCAATAAGTAGGGATTGTACAAAGTAATGGAAACACCTAAAAATGAAGAAGTGTATATGTAATATGGTGTAGGAAATTCTTTGGCATCCAGCATTGCTCAAGAGTGCATGTAAGTTCTAAAACATAGCAAAAATTTTTTACATGATTCTTATATCAAAGAATTCGAATCCTTTGGCAGAACTGGTGAAGGAAAATAAGAATCGTATCTCCTAGAAGAGAAAACAATGGTTTAGTGATACTTAAATGTAGAGGTCAGGAATGATGTTAGAGTTACCAACTCTCCCGATTTAAGTGGAAGGCTCCCGACTTCTGACTGTTCTCCAGCCAATCTGAGTTGCAATAGATTTCTCCTGACTTTGTCTTATTTTTTAAATTCCTCACGATTTTTATGTAGCTTGGCTTAATACTTCGTTATTTTCATCCGCCAAAAAGTGATTTGGGGTGTCTGAAAGCACTTGGTTTATCTCTAGACTACATAGAAAACCAAAGTAGTTTCATCAATGAGAAATTACGGCCCGTTTCTGCTTTTTGAATGAGAAAACGTTTCATGGAATCGGTTAAAAAAATTCGAGAACACAATTTGCATGTGTCACCATGCAGCGGAAAAAGATCCATTCTACAGAATGCTATATGATGAGTTCGAAAAGCCACCATCTCACACGCAGAACGTGGTGCACGTTCTGTACTGGAGCTCAAAATTATTTCACAGAAATTGCTCAGTTGTCAAAGCGATGCAATACAAATTTTACACTGATGCAGACTTGTGATTTTGCCTTTTGGTTTTTGATATTCATTCTTGTTTCGTTGTTTCTTTGATGAGCTAAAATTACCTCTTGCTTTTCAAGTATTCTGCAATGTCTGCACGCTATAGGGACCTTCTTGTGTGGCACATTATTTTTGTCTCTTAGGAATGTAACTCTATTGAGGGCATAGTTTTTATTCAAATAGAACAACACCAGTATTGGTCGTCAGATTAAATAGTTATTCATGCATTCTTCACTGAGGGAAAACATTATATCAAGAACGTTTCAGATGCATGGGTCCTACGATCCTCCGACCAGAACCTGTATGACTTCTGATTTGTAGGATATCTGAAAAGTTGCGTCTACCAAGGACGTATCCAAAGTCAGCATTTACAGCAACACATTCAGTTTTTTCTGGAATTGTTACTCGTGACCATATTGTTTTATTGAATCAGAATGTTTCTTGTGTCTATCATAAATGCATGTTTTAATAATTGCTAGTTGATCACGCTGCATTTCGGATGCAGAATGTCTCCGGTAGCGTAAAACGAGCAGCCAATAAAGTTAATTTTTCATCTCATATTTATTTCACCTGTTTCATATCTGTACATTCTGTACCATTACCATGCATTGTGTGGTTATGAAGCGACAGATTTTCACGTGGTGGCGAAAATTATGACTAAATCAGTTTATTGCGAAAATCTTTTCCAGTTTGTCTTCTTAGCATATGTACTAAGCTATGTCCATTGTAGTTACACTAGTTCTTAGTCCTATGCCCATTATAGTTAGACTACTTATTGTGTACCCTGTACAAATGTATACACGCGTATCCACATTTATCTCTATATATCCAAAAAATCTATATATTCCTTGAAATATCCAATCAGTCTAATCCGTAGGCGCGTGAGTGAAAAAGTTATTTTTTCTTTTGCGGGTGGGAGATGGTATTTAATCCAGCAGAACAAAATACGTGATAGTCTGGTAGATCGAGAGTTCGAATCCACCTCGCCCCTCCGTGCATTAATTAATTTAATAAATGATTTAAACACTAATAAAGTTGCGGGGTTTGATAACATTAATAATAAAGTGTTCCAAAATCTGCCTTTTCGTGTCATCAAATTCTTAGTGAAATTATTAATACAGGGTTCGTACGGTCCTTGAGAGTCCTTAAAAGTCCTTAGGTTTTTTGGAATTAATTTTTGGTTCTTAAAAGTCCTTAATTTCGGCCAAAATCGACAGAAGGTCCTTAATTTTTATCATCTGAAATTTCTGTCTTTTTTTTACGACTGCCATTTTGAGTGTGAATTAGCATTTTGAAGGAATATTTTTGGCGATTCACTAACGTATATGGTTATCTTTTGAATGGGTAAATGGGTTCATGTGTTATAATTTATTTTTATTTCTAATATAAATTATTAAAAATTATTATTGTTTAAAAAATAAATAAATAAATAGCGGGATACTCAAGTTTCTAAGCAAGAAGTGAAACATAAGCATTTCGAAATTCATTTTTTCTAATGAAGAGCTCTTAAACAACTTTTCACTTTTGGTGATGTGAAGTTTTTTATTTAATGGTTCTAAATTTGGCGACTTATCAACATTTTGGCGATTTTAAGATCAGTTTTTGTAGAAAACTTTTAATTCCGAGATCTAAGAATTTTTCGACGATTTTTTTTATTACATTGTAACATTAATAAATTGTATTAAAATAATGGTAATATATTGAAATTATATTTAAAAATAACATTAAAATAAAATATTTTTATTTTTTGCTGTCATATTATAAACAGGGTATAATGCTTTAAAACACAATTTACAGAACAGTTCTTATGAAAAGCGAAATTTGCTATGTAATTAATTAAAAATGTCTTCTTAAGTTTTTGATAGTAAGAGTTTTTCCCATGTAATTGTCTCAGAATATTTAGAATTCTCAGAATATGCAGCAGTTTTCTCTATAAAATTATTTTACAGTTTTCCTTTCTTTCTTTCCTTTTTTTTCAGAATATTTCTAGTTTTTTGCTATAACAGAATTCTAAAAGTTATGACATTTGTAGATTTTGTTGCTCAGTTTGTCACTAAATTCTAAAAATTCTGCCACATCAGCTCTATAACCAGCCCTTACCATATATATTTTACATTTCTTCTGAATTTTGATATTGCTAAAGAAATAATATTAGCAGCCTTTTCTATGCATTCTAAATGCATTTAGTTTTTTTTACAATAAAAGAAATCCTTAATTAAATCAAAAAATTCTAAAATGAAAAGGAAATGTGAAGAAAACTGAATATATAAAAAAATTATTCTTCAAAGATATGTATAGTTATTATTATATAAATTACCCAGTTGTTCATGATTTCAGCCTTTACTATAGTTTCCCATTTCCTCATATGATAGAGTTTCTGAGTCAGCTTAAATTAAAATTAAATTGTATAGTCTTTGACCACTAGTCCACATTTTTAGTTTGAATTTGATTGTTCTTGTTTAATTACATCACCACAAACAGTAATTGATTTTGTTAGCATCAGAATATGCCTTTATGTTCTAAGTTCTCTTTAAATAAGAGGCTTATTTGAACCTTTGACATTACAGTTACTTTCAGACATAGCGATAATTTGCTTCACGTCTGTCGGGAGGTTTTGGACTATTTAACTTTTACCAGATCAAGTAAACCCTCATAGCTATATTGTAGAGAGGTTGACAAGTTAGGAGATAAAGCAGGCAGAAACTAGTGAGAAGACTGGTTTGCGTATTGAGACAATTTTCTGATTGTTAGAAAAGACGCTTAAAGGGAAGGAAATTCAAATTAACTAAAATGTCTGGGAAGGCTTCAAGTTAAAAAGACGTGTAAATATTTGGTCGAGTTTTGTTACAAAACATAAATGTTTTGTAGCTTTTAATGTGTAATTATCCTAATATCGTTTAAGAATCTAATGTCATAAATTACATGTATTGTAAACTGTGAAATTTTTTTTTTGTGATTTTAATAGGGCCTTTTTTAATAACTATTGTTTAAAAAATAAATAAAATTTTATATTGGCCTATAAATCCATAATAACTAAGGTTATCTAACTACCTAATTTAATTATTTATAACTAACTGCTTACCTTAAAAATTATCTCTGTATACTGCTTACCTTAAAAACTATCTCTGTATATTAAAGCGAGTTATTGCCTTTTATTAATCCTTACCTTGGTCTCAAGATAAAACACAAAAATTCATGTAAAACTTATTCTTCTGCATTCTTCCGCGCATTCTACTTATTCTTATTGCATCTACTGAGACTTAAAACAATATACCAACCGTGCCCACATCAGACATTTTAGGTTTGATCTAATCAGCAGATCTCTTTCTAGGTAAGCAGCAGCGGGTACAGGGCGATCTTTTGTTATGAATCATGCTGATTATGTTCTTACTGCTCATTTTAATCTGTGCCTCTTGACATAAAATCTACTTGCTATTTACTAAACCTCTAGACTGAGCAAGTATGTTAAAAAATGAAATATTAAAAAAAATAAAGCTAACTGTTAGCAAAACATAAATAAAATGTCATTTATCTTCCTTCAGATATGTCCAACTATTATAAATGTAAAATATTTAATGCTGCTTGATACATTTATAAAGTTGATTTTATTCTCAAACTTATTAATAATTTTGTTAATTAATTCATGTGTAATAATTATTCATCTACTTACGGATCTACTTTCTTGTTAGGATTGTATTACAAAAATGAAGTTCAGGCATGGATAATATTTTTAATTGAATTTATTCAGTTCCCATTTGCTCATAGGTCCTTAATTTTTTTCATTAATGGTTCTTAAAAGTCCTAAAAAGTACTTAATTTCCATGTGCAGAAATGTGTACGAACCCTGTAATAATAGTATCAAGTTAAATTATTTTCCAATTCCCTGGAAAATATGCAATTATTACGGTCATCAAGAAGCCTGGGAAAAATGAAAATCTTACTATCAACTATCGATCAAATAGAATTTTACCGGCCATGGCTAAATTATATGAAAGAATTATTATTACTGCTATGAATGACTTTATCACAAAAACTAATATCATTAGCGAATATCAATTTGAATTCCTATAAACGTTTCTCCACTGTTCAGCAAATTTCTAGAATTACTGAAATTATTTTTGAAAGCCATAATAAAAAAGAAAATCTTTTTTTTTTCTCTTTCATAAATAATTTCAAATGACAATGTGGGTCTTTTTCTTGATATTGAAGAAGCACTTGACAAGGTATGGCATTATGGCCTCCTTGTCGAATTCATCTCCCATAATTTCTCGGCGAAGAATTTTCATTATCGATAGTTATTTAAATGATAAGATAAGAATTCTCATTATCGATAGTTATTTAAATGATAGATCCTTTACTGTTAAAATTCAAAATGAATACTCTAGAAAGAAAGAAAGATAACTGCAGGTCATCAAGAAAGAAAAGTTATCAAGAAAAATAACTGCAGGTTTACCACAAGGTACCATGCTTTCGCCATTGCTGTTTCATTTATTTATAAATGATATACCTAAAGTGACCATACGTTCCGAATTTCCCGGGCAGTCCCGAATTTTCAGTCCCTATCCCGATTTTTAACAACTCGTTTTTGAGTCCCGAAAAACAGTAGAGTGAGAACGTAAAGGTTTAAATGCATATATTTATTTAAGTAATGTAGATTTCAAACTGAGAATACAACCGTAAGCCAAGAGATGCGCGCCATACCGGGTGCTTAAACTGGGGATTCCTCATCTAGTATTTGGAGTAGAAAAATTGTTGCGGGGAATTCTCTTTCTCATTCCTGTATTTCTTTTCCCAACCCCAAATATACACGGAAATTTTGCTCACAGTCGCAGTTTAGACTTTCACTTATATATAGCACTGCAAATTGTAATTGATATATTAATTCCGTTGTGATTTGAATTTATAATATATACATGTAAAATAAAAAATATGTAAATCAAAATTATAATTTAAATTAACGGTAACCCTTTAATTCTCTCTCTCTCTGTTCTAAAAATCGTAATAATTTCCTCTGGATTGCGTCATTTCTAGATGATTCTATATTGCATAGCCTGCGCAACACTGATGACGTAACTCTTGGGAACTGAAACTTTTCTAACTTAAACCAAAACAGATTGGATAAATGCCTAGTTACCTTGCACCTCTGTTACCGCTTGGACTCTGTTTCATTTTCACTGTGCTTTGTTGTACTGCTAAGTACGGCGTTATTAAACATATGATACTCTGTATAAAATTGTGGCCTGCGTGTTGCGCCCATGATCATGTGTGATGAAAGATATGATTTCGATAATTAATTCGTATCCAGAAATAAAGATTATGTTCAGTCGGCGACGTCAGTCTACAAGTCTTTCCTCCGCGTGTCATCGTTCTAATGATGGATCAGTCTCTTCAAGTGTTATCACATACATATATTTTGTAATTATCAATGGTGCATTTGCATACGTTAGTATGTATCATCCCCATGTGCATTATTACACAGTATCCAAAAATAATTCTTTCTCATTTGTTGAAATTTCATTGTAAATGTATACATTTAAAATCATCTTTTGTCACGTTTAGATCGCACAATTTTTACTCCATCGTCATTTTGATTTTGCATAACGGTTAAATTTTAAAAAAAAATCTGCTGAAAGGATGACGTATAATGATGTTTCCCGTTTGGCAACGGCGTATATTTTTTATTTATCAACGGTGCATTACATACGTGCTAAGGGTATGTTGGACTGCAGTTTAATTTGTTATTTATTTTTACCATTGGTTTTTAGTAATGGGTTTCAAAAATGGGTTTAAAAAAAAAAAAAAAAAAATACACATTTACATTTAGCGAAGACCTACAAAAGGAATACCCTTTTATTGAAAAAACTTTTAGCTATACCGATGTACAGTGCAATACATATTCTTCAAAATTTTCAATAACCCGTGATTGATGTACAGATATTAAACTTCATATAAATATTAACAAACATAAAGTAATGTTTTTGTTAAACTGAAGCGAAACCTTAGCTATGGTTTAATTGGAATCCGATGTTCAGTGCTTATTATTCGAATAATATTATAAGAACATCAGCTGATGTTTCGCCGATTGATATAGAAATTATTATTTCTAAGATATACTTTAAGTTCTATAATGTTAGAGTAGAAACAATGAAAAATTTCTGCAACTACGTAGAAATTTATTTTTCAATGTTATTAGGGTATTCACAAACAAGTTGGTTAGCATTACTTTCCGCTGTTGAAAGAGTACCCCAAATGTTTTTGACTGCTGAAGTCTTATTTTTATCTTAAGAATAGTGCCCCTTGCTTATTTTAAAAGTTTATGAAAATCAAGTGGCAGACGCTTGGCTATATTTTATTAAAACTCAGGCTTCAGTATTTCAGCTGAAATACTGAAGTACAACAATTACTACAACAGCTGAAAATCAAACTGAGTCTATAATGAGCTAATTGTCTCAACGAATGCTCTTAAAGCTTCAATACTGAGCAAGGTAAAAGATAACTTTATTCCAATAAATTAAAAAAAAAAAAACTTGAAGAGATTGGAGTCAAGTTGAAACACCTCTTTTTTAAATTAATAAAATAATATTAAATCATAAATTATTGGAAACTGATATATATGAAGAATATGTTTACCTTAAACAATATATCACGGAAGAAAAAATATTGGAATGATAAAAAAAATAAGTTCCGAAGTGGATGAAAATAACTGCATATTTTAATAAGAACCAGGTTCCTTGTTCAAATGTTTCAAAAACTGCCAGTTTTTCTTTTCTCTTCCTGGGACTAATGTTGCAACTGAGCATTATGAGCAGTTTTTGTACTAATGATAAGACACCGCTTAATGTAGACTCTTTGAAGGGTATGTTAATCATCAGAATAAATTTTGATGAAAATTTCACAGATTTTTATAAGAAGATCAGAAAAGATATTCTGAGAAAAATATAAGGCTGCTTCATCAAAATCATTGAGAAGGCTTACAAATTTATTATTTTGTTTAAAGATGATGCTACGTTTTGATTCATTCATTATTTATTAAAAAATATAATATATCGTTATTAAAAAATAAAACAAAAATTATTTATTTTACATACTACCTACATACCACCTTCACCACAATAACAATCATAATAAAAATAATTCATTTGTAAAAAAATTATTTAAAATGTAAATATAGCGTCTCGAATTTCAAACTTTGAAATCTTGTCACCGTCGAATCACTCTGAAAAAGGACTCTATTATACTAGCCTTTTGCGCAGATGATACTGAAATCCTCACGAAATGAATCAGTGCAAATCACGCAAAGGAGAAAGAAACTACAAGACTTTATTGATTACATCTCTCCACGGTACAGAAACTGGACGATTAAAATTAATGAACAAAAAAGTACAGTTATCTATTTCAGGAAGTATCCGTTGCTCCATGACATCGAAAATATCACTAGGAATGGAGAAATCATTCCCAAGGTAAAAACAGTGAACTACTTAGGTGTCTATTTAGACGAAAAACTCATCTTTCGTGAACATACGAACAAGACAAGAAGAAAAGCCTATAAATCGTATGTGAGCATTTATCCCATAACTGGAAGATATTCTAACCTTGTTATAAGCAGCAAGCGAATACTTTAAATGTTGCGACCTATGCAGCTCCTGCATAGGTTCGTTCTAACAGACGGTTTGTTCTAACAGACTTACGGCTCGTTCTAACAGAAGTATACTAGAAAAATTTCAGAACAAAGTGCTAAAGACCATTCTTAATGTTCCATGGTTTGTTCGCTATGCTGCGAGTCATGAAGATTTAAAAATTAAACCTTTATATTGTAAGATCTACTGTCTATCTTTTGTGTGAATCAAATCTTTTGTCAAAATCCAGTTAAAATCAGTTTAATAATTTTTTTGGGGAAAAAGAGTCCTTTATTCTGTCCTTACTTACAGATGTCACGCAAAAACATAGTTAAATTGCATTCGGTAGCGGTTAGAACTGATATTTTCGTCGAAATATGATACCCGAAATTTTTCGCGATTACCATACTTCCTTTTTACTTGGTACAAGGAAGTAAAACGATTTTTGCAAGCTATCTTACTAAGAAAACAAATTTAAATTTTTTTTTTTAAATTTTGCTGTTGAATGCTTTATAATAAAGCTAAAAAGATGGAAAGCAATGGTTTAGAAGAAGTGAGTGCAACAGCAGACTGTGTGCCCGGCAAGAGCGTAAGAAATCTTGACAAATCGTTGTGGAAGATCGTTAAAATCTAAGCCCTTTCATTTTGTAAGCCATTTAGCTGAGCATATTTCGAAATAAAATTGTCTACTTCAAGGAATTTCTCAATTTTCACATTTCATCTCTTGTACTATTAATTTAATCACTATTTCTCGTGATTACCTAAAGTAAAATGCAACTTAATTTTTTTAAGGAAAGGTGTAACGAGGAAGACTACTAGATAAATTTCATTTTTGTTACTTATTTATTTTTTAATAGAAATTTATCTAACCGAATAGATTTTACTACCTTTCTACTTCCTTTTAAGGAAGTATTAATCGCAAAAAATTTTGGGTATCATATTTCAATGAAAATATCCAATTTCACCTCTCTCGTGCGTGACATCTGTATGTATGGACAGAATAAAACCCTTTTTTCTAGAACAAGAGATTTTTTTCCTGATGTCTATGTGTACGTATATATCTTGCATAACTCAAAAACGAGTAGCTTCAAAACGTTGAAATTTTGTATATGAGACTGGTATAACATGTAGCAATGCACCTCCCTTTCTAGTTGCAATCGGCGGCACAAAACGTATATATATATATATATACACACCTGCTCTGGTAACCGGCTTGGTTAGCTGAGTTTTTAAAAAAAATTATTCTTATATGTTGGTAAATTGCGCATCTTTTGCTTTAAAAGTCATTGACTTATGTTGTTCTTATGCTTTAGTTAAACTGTATGCAATAGTTGTAGAATTATCAGCAATTTAAAAGTTGTTTAAGTGGTACTAAGCCTATCGAGGTTGCCATTTGTTTACATTTGAAAGTCTTAGTAGAATACTGAACTAAGTCAGTTTGTGCACCAACTTCAGTGTCTTTTTGCCGAGTGGAACCAAAAGTAAACATTAAATTTTGTGCACCGAAAAATCTGTTTTCCTGCACGCTGTCCGAATTGCTTGTTTTTCCGTAGAAACTCTAAATTTAATTGCAAAATTTTTAAAACTGTTTTTAACTGTATTTTTTTTTTCTGTATTTTGAAATTTTTAGTAGAGATGTTTTGAGTTTTTATGTTTTTTTGTCTTGCTGCGAAGTGAAAACTGAATTAATTGGATGAGAACTATATCGTTAATGAAATTCGAAGGAATAGCTTTAAATGAGACGCAGCAAAAAATGTGCATAATTTAATGAGCCGTACAAGGAAGTCATGTGATGTCTACATCAGATTTTTTACAGTAAGTATAATATCTCCCTCAAAAGCTGTACAACCTGCCAATGGGCCGGATGAGTAATGCTGCGAAGTACTATTAGTTGCATGGCAGATTTTATTCCCTGAGAGTGAAATCTAGTGACTTTGCGTATGCTTTGTAATTTATCACCATGTGATAACATTAACAATACGCTGTATGAAATAAAAATGAATATCAGTTGATGTTGAAATGGGAATACGTACTGCTTTTCCTGGGTACAAAGAATCTTTCCTGCTTGTTATCGAACTTAAAGGACGAACTTTGTCGACCAATCCTAGAGATCCTTTTTTGTAGAAAAACACGTCATCATGCTTATGGTCCCTATTCAAAGAAAAGAAAAAAAAGTAGTTATAATGTTAAAAATTAATTCTGGAAATTTAAGAATGCTAAAAATAATTATTTTAAAGTTATTGAATTTTTATCATATAGTTTTCTGTTGCAGTATACACAGTCCCTCAAAATGATTAACGATATTTTGGAATTAAATACGAGCAGATAGCTAAATGTATGTGCATATATAATACGTATAAGTATAAAGAGAAAATGATAACTTCTTTTAAATTTATTTTTTGGGTTATTTAAGTTATTGCTAATTGTCATCTGCTGACTAACAGCTTTAAAAAATGATATTCATGTCAATGATAAACGTCATAATTAGCAGATGTGAGATTCAAAGAAACTTCACATAAACTGCAGCATCAAACGAATTCTTTCGCAATGCCCGCTTTCTGGCCATTGTCTCGAATGCAATTCTATCAGTTATCTTTCTTGGAAAATACCTTGAGACTTGATTAATATCGTAACGGACGAAACAATCGATCTCATCATTGTTATTATCTTTCAAAATATGAAGTCGCTCCTTTTTTATCATTATGTTTAATAATTATCGAGTGATAGGCAATTAAGATTCTGAACTGATGAAAATTATCAGCTCAAGGTAAAGATTTCAAGAAGTAACTGCCCTTCTGTACTTACTCTCTTAGACTAAGCGATAACTCGCTTTACGTCCATGTATGGTTTGGGTACAGTTTACGATAGTAAAAGAATTTAAACCTTACAAAACAATTTCATTAATAGAAATGAAAGTAAGAAGGAGAGATATAAAAGTTAGGCAAATTTTCTTCGGTATATTATAATAGTAAATCCATCAGGAACAATTCAGAAATATTCAATTTAATTTATTTATGGTAGTAATATTGCATTAAAAATGTTTTTACTTTGTGCCATTAACTGTCTAAATATACTACATACCATATATGATTTTACTACGCTTCTTAGAAAGTTTGTAAGATTTATCCTAAGTTTTTAACAGTTACTTTTAAGCTCCTTTTCTATCTATCCTAATTTCAGTTTACAATTTCGTACCAGAATGTGTTTTTAGAATCGTGTTTAATGCAAATGAGTAGGAGTTGCATTTAAGTCGAAGTTCCATTGACTTCGAGAGAGAGAATCACAGTTTCTGACAAGCATGTGTTTTGCCTTTTGGCCACGTCTCTCTAAGCTGTTACTACGCTCGACCATATTACGGGCCCTTGATAGCTTCGCTAATTCGGGATTTAGGGGCCAACTAGTTAGATCTGTATTAGCTTCGGCTACATCTCATTAGTTAAGTCTTAAGTTAATCTCATTAGTTAAGTCTTATTTCTTACACTTTTGAGTTCAAGCCAAAGTGGAGACTTTGCTATACGCCCTGAGAAAGGGGCCGACTGTATATCTTTATTTTGAGCAATAAAGGGCAATTAACCCTTCGTTAGTGTTAAGTTTCTGTTACTAAAGTTAAGCGATTATTCGCTTAGCTGTTCACTAGGTTCCTTCACATTTAAGTTATTAGATAAAAGGGAGGAATGCAACAAGTCAAGAGAAACATAGTGCGTCTGCAGAGTTTTGCAAATAATACTTTTTAGCAAATTCAAGCAAACCTGCTTAGCAATAATTGACACATTTTGTTGTAATGACATCTGAACTTACTTTTCTTTGCTTACGAACCAAATTTTCTGTGTAGTGTACCGTTTGTTTTGATCCTGTTGACTTCTGCTGACATGAATAATAAATTTTTGTTGTAAAGCGGGAATTAATCCTGGTTTGTTCAAATAAATTGTAAGTGGAGATGAAACTTGGAGCTTTGTGTATGATCCTGTAATAAAATTGCAATTATCTGCTTGATTTGTGTGGACGTTGTATAGACTTACAAGGATTGTAGACATAACATTAAAAAGTAAGAATAATGCTTTCCTCAAATTTCGATTATGTATGAAATTAGCCTAAAACTTTGCAGAACTACTATGTATGGAAGTATTTTAATAATGAACATCTTTAATCATCTTTTATATTAATTCTGATATTTTCTGTGCACCTTCAATATAAACTTATTAAACTGTGTATTTTAAGACGGAAGACATTGGAGTCATCCATAAATCTATCCTACAATGTTAAGTTTTTCTAAAAGAAAAAACAGATTTCTAAAGCGGACAATTTTTAAAAAAAGTTTTTCAGCAGAAATAATAAGGAATATTAAATGATGTATTTTGATATGAAACACGTTATTCAAAACTTACTTATCAGTTGCAAAACTTTCTTTTAAAAACTGATCATGATTTTCCTCTTCTTCAAGCAAAATTGCTGACAAGATTTGAAAGAAGTCACTACGCTCTTTAGAATCTTCTAAACCGACGAATTCCTGTTGATGATAATACTTTAAATATTTTAAGCTTCAACTTAAATTTATTACTTTATTTAGAGTAAAAAGTTTTATTTATTAATAACGTTACTCTCTTTGGGATCTTCTAAACCAAAAAATTTCTGTTGATTACTGCGTTAAATTTTTACTACTGAGTTACTGCGTTAAGTATTTTAAGCTTCAACTTAAATTTATTATTTTATGTAGAGTAAGAAGTTTTATTTATTAATTTGATGATGAGCAGTTAATGTAAATTTTTGGAATTGAAACTATAATTCTTCTGGAACCTTATTTACGTTCATTAAATTAATAACCCGAAGCAGTAGATGGCAATATTACTTCCTCGTAAGAAAGTAGTTTCAAGGAATTATCGCATTCCTCTTGCATCCTTGTAACTAGCATGTCCGGCTAACAGTTTAAAATCCTGAGGCATGGATTTATCATATCTATCATATCATCAATTTTAATGAGGCTATCACACCTAACTTTGTGAGGATAGGAGAAACTTTTCAATAGTAAGCAATAGTAACATTGTAGGTTTCTCTTATTTTGCATAATAAATTTATTTTAAGTTTGATACCTTTCCTGAACCTATAAACTTCCCCTTGTATTTTCTCACCAGGATGTAAATTTAAAGTTAAGTGAAGTGAATATTTAAACGGGTAAAACTCTGAGTTTATTCAGAGCGTGTTTTCGCTAGCCAGTACACGTTTCGTTGCTATCTCGCTGTTACGCAAGTAAGCCTTTTGGCTGTTTCGGTTTATCATCACGCCTGTTAAGTTTTCGAGAGTCATCCTGTTAGCTGCAAATTAACGTGCTAATCTAGCCCTCTTCTATTTTAGAGTTCGACTTGAATTATAGTCTACATTTAAGTTTCCACCGAAAGTTGACGGGGTTTTGTAAACGCGCGAAGATCGTGCCTTTCTGTTAAACTTTGAATTAATAAAGGCTTATTTTTCACCCTTCTTCTGTGCTGGTATTTATTAACGCCTGTGCCAGAATTCGCCAGGTTCATTGTAGGATCTAGGATTTGTGTATGTGAAATAGCAGAGACAGATCTGACAGTACAACACCTTACTCTTCCCTGGAAGCAACTGATGACTGTATCCCATCAAATTTCCAACTTATCTCTACAAATTTCCAGCAAATCTCAGCAAATTCTCAGCATATCTCTACAGTGCTCCCATTAAGTTTCCAACATCTTTCCAAATCACTAATAAGTTCCAGCTCAGCTCAGAAAATGAGCATATCATGATTCTACAAATCAATCTAGCAAGAGCCAAAAAAGTTTCTAAACAACTAAACTAATTCATTGAAAACAACTACTGACGTTATCTGTGCAACAGAGCCTTGCTTTCTAGTGGAAGTCCGTTGTATGCCACTACAATGGCGGATAATCCAGCACACTCCCAATGATAATATGGAAAATCTTAAAGCAATAGTAGTTATTACTAGTATGGTTTCCTACAGTACACTTTAGCCATAATAGCAATTAACATCAATAATAATAATGAGTAATTAATAATTTCTTCAGTATACTGCTCTTCACAAAAAAAATAGATCGACATCTACAGACTGGAAACAATTCCGAGAAGCCTCCGCAATACGAATCATATCACTGCAGGGGATTTAAACGCCCACCACCGGTCATGGCACTATAATGTCACAGATCCAACGGGACAAAATATAGCAGATTTCAGAGCAAACTTCTTATGCATTCATAACCCAATTTCAGAAATACCAATATTTGATACGGCCAACGGAAGAGGATGGCCAGCTTTGGCTTTATCTACAAATGGAATCACAAACAAAACAGTAATTGGAAAGTCCTTGATGATCCAAGCAACTCATCACAAGCATATTTAATTAACAGTTGAAGAAGATACGGGAGAAATTTATGTAAAAAGATTTGCAATTCTCCAAAACAGAAGATATTTTAAAAGGAAAATAAGCTCTAACTTGAAAAACGCAGAACACCTCCTAGGCCAGTCTACACATGCCGACTCTACGGAAAAGCGGCAACTATGATAATAATACAAGAATACAAGAGACCGCATTCAACGCATTCAAGCTAAGAAATAATGGCAAGAAAACTAAAGCAAATTGAGGAACTAAAAACCTTAGGAGGGGGGAGAGAAAAAGCTCACAAAAGTGCTAAGACGCAGAATGAAAAGTGTTCCAAAGGAACAGAAGCAAGCTACATGAATAAATTATAATGCGCAGTTAGCATAGTACAAAAAGATAATAATAGAAGCCAAAATGAGGAGCTCGAAAAATATTTTCACTAGCAACAATAAGACATATGGACAACTTTATAAAATGCCCACAAGTAAAACATATCAACCACCTAACATCACCCTGCCACAAGACTCTCTTTCAGAAGAAAATACAATTGAAACCCCAAAAGCTCTTGTACTCAAATATCAGACCCAATATTTCTTAAAGCGTCTCTAATAGATGATCTTCCAGAACACTAATTAGAAATAATATTTCTCCACTGGATACATGATAAAAATTTCAATCAATCAGAAATCTTCAATCAGCTATCTTTAAGAACTTATCCAACAAGGAAACATCAGGGCCGGATGGTATCGACAACCGAATTGTAAATATGGTCCATCACACATTTCCCACCATTTTTTTCAAACTATTTGACAAATTTCTAAACTTTTATGTGTTTCCATCATGCCTTAAAATAGGACAAATCATATTATTCAAAAAACGTAATAAAAACCCATAATACCCAAGTGAGGTTCGTTAAATCAGCCTAGTTCCTGCACTAAGGAAAGTTTTAGAAAAGGCCATTGCTCATAGAGTACGTCACCACATCGAGCGAAATAATATTATCAGGCAAAACCAATATGGTTTCAGATAATCAGCACTACATACAACCTCCAATCTTCAAGATATTATTTACCACAATAAATTATTCAACTAGCTTTCAGCTATCATATGCATGGACTTGAAGAACGCATTCGATTCGGTGTGGTGGCTAGGTATTCTAGAAGCATTAAGTGACATCAAATACCCCAAGAACACTTACATGATAATGAAAAACTGTCTCTCAAGTAGATCTAGCATTATCATAAATAATAACCTACTAACTGAAAGAAAATAATCAACAGGATGTCCACAGAGCTCTTGTCTTAATGCAGACCTGTGGAACATTACATTCAACATTCTTACTTCTTATAAATGGGGAGAACATATATAAATGATTGCATTTGCAGGCAAAATACTTGCCATTGTTGTGAAAGGATACTCAAGGGATATTCTGGAGCGCAAATATAATGAAACGTTTTCACAATTCAGTGATCTCTGCAATAAATAAAAACTAATCATCTCGGAAAAAAATAAAAAATTATTCTAACTCGGAAACCTGGTAAATCTTTGCGATGCCATCCATGCATAAAAGTAAACAATTAAAAAATCAAAATAGTTAAGAAAATAAAATTTTTAGGCTGAATATTAGAAGCCAAGTTCTCCTCGGTACCGCACATTTACAACATACGTAAGAAAACTGAGAAATCTCAAGAGCTCTTTCTAAAGTGTAGGGATCCATGTTGTATCTTCAATCAAAAATATAAAATATCCTTTATCGTACGATAACCGAAAAGATGGTGTTTTACAGAGCAGTTATTTGAGCATGCCCATTGAACGCAAGCAAATGAAGAACACAGACTTGAATGCAAAGACCATTCCTTCTCCAGATAAAAAAAAGGGTTTCGTGTAACACCAACTGTCGCCTTCTGTCTGCTAACAAGAAGTCCCCATTGTAAATTCGAGCAGAAAAAGAAGCTGACTCAGGAAGAATTCTACAGTTAAAAAAACTATTATACATTTAGGATCAAGACATTAACCCATTATATTAAGCATTTCCAAGGAATCCATACTTACGGCACTCAGAATCAAATTCGAATATTAAAACTGGCATCAAAGCAGATATCAATGCAGTAACCAAAAAAAAAAAAAACCCCAAGTAGTAACAAAAAAAAAAAAAAAACCCAATGGCCTGTACAGACGAGTCGAAAATTAACAACAAAGCCACTAGTATCTGTAAGTTATTCTAATTTCAGAATATGTAGAAGAAATCTGGAAAGATTATCAGCATGAGTGTAACAGCATATTCCAAGCCGTGCTGACAGCTATGTAGCGAACAATTATTTGAGCAAAACATCGAAACGTCAATTTAATTACTATTTCTTCCGACAGTCCTGCAGCAATTCAGGCAATTACAAATTACAGAAACAAATCTCCAGTTGTGCAAGAGATTCACGATCTAGCATTGTGAACAAACATTATTATATTAGTAATAAAATAGGTAAAAGCCTATGCTGGTCAAGTATATAATGAAAAGCAGATAATTTTAAAAAGAAGCGGCACAGAATGAATCTTTGCTTATAGCAGAAGTGCTTCTCCCAAGAATATATATCGAGAACTCCTTAAGAAAAAGACCACTTGAAATCTGGAAAAACGAATAAAAGGAAGCACAAGAAGGAAGAAGAGTATATAAAATGTATAAGTCCCCCTCCGTATGACCACATTTCATAATTTCTTAATAAATCTATTTATAACAGGATATTTCTCAAGTACTACTTTCTCAAAATTTAAATGAAACTGATATATGCATATGTGAGGAAAGGGGAGACTCTGAGAATTACATATTTAGCTGTCAACTCACAAAACCAGAAGGTATCAGATATATTCTGAGTGTGAAGTAATTAGGGCAAAAAATCTCGAAAATTATGATGCGGTTCACGGGCATATGACAGAACAGAAATATCCACAAATCAATGTGGGGGTGATGTATTATCATAAAACAGAAATCACACCCACTGGTTCCAAGTATTAGGTTTTATTTCATTTGGTTTTACGAAAGCGGACGTCTCATCTAAACAATAACATGTCTTCATTTTCATTTCTTATCAATTTCCATTTATACTTCCCATTTATCTTTGTAAGGGTACGTAAAATTAAATTTACTTTTTAATATATTTTACCTCTTTAATATCGTAATTGCCCTTTTTATTTTAGATTTAGTGTTTTACATTATTTCTGTGTTGTGAACTTGTGCATAAATACTACTGAAAATTTTAATTAAATCATCTGTGGTAATCAAATCATTTAAGCAATCATCTGTGGTCTAAGAAAGGATTAATGCATTTTACAGCAATTCTTGAGAGGTATATAGTTACGGTTTACGAATATTTTTCATGAATTATGGTCTTTAGGAACGAATTAAATTAATTAACCAAGGTTTCACCATACATAATAAATTGCGTGCAATAGAATCACCGATATAAGATAAAGTACACTGTGGAATCACATCATCTTGTTGGAGACTAAGCAGAAAATAATTTACAAAGCATATTGATGTCGAATAAACTATAATTTAAGTAGTAATAAAACGAAATTAATTCTTTTATTAATGTTTGTGGTAGTATCCTGTCACTTTTAAGCATAAATAAATTATAAGATGGAATGAATAGCTACACGTAGTCTTCCATAACCCACTTTTTGTAACAAAAATAATTACAGTAAAATTATTTGTGTAGAAAATATATTTTTATAGTTAGAAAAGAAATATTCCTTTTAAGCCCATATTAAGGTTTTTCAAATAAAAGTGCACAATTTTCAGTCTTTCAGCACTTGATTAGTTCCGTACAAATTTTATAAATATAATAAACAATTCCAACATACCAAGCTCTTTTGCTTTGCTACAAATTCAGCTGCATTTGCAACACAGGAAAATTTTTCTTGCAAAGTATTTCTTTTTTCTTTTTCTTCTTGAAGTAGCATTTTATAATGCTCCTGATCTGCCAGAACTTCTTTTAGTTCTCTTGCATAATCTTTGGCTCGAAAATACTGGATAAAAGAATTTTTTATTACGGCAACTATTTTTCTAAAAATTCTAAAATGTTTTGAATATATATTTGCAATTAATTTTCTTAATCTCTACATATAATAAAACAAAGAGTCTGTGTGTGTGTGGGGGGGTGCCTTTCGTTCGTGTTACGAGTAAGCTAATAGACTCAGGGCCACGAAATTTGGTACATAGGTGTATCTACACAAGAGCCAGTGCACCTCGAAGCGATTTTTTTGAAATTCGAATTAGATTTTTTTTTATTTTATGTTTTGTGACCAAATGGCATCATTTTGAGACATAATGGGCTACAGGAAAGCGAGATTTCACTCTATACATTTCATTTTTACATCGTCGTGAAGCGTAGACACTTAGCTATTTTACGAACTTAAAATAAATTTCGTATTTCAATAAATCGATTAAATACGAATTTATTTAGGAAGGTGAGCTTAACACCTTTTCAGCGGAATTTTTTTTAAAAAAACTTATTTTAAAAAAATGTGCTGTTTATTTTCCTTTGATTTTTGGACACGTTGAACTTTAATTCTTTCGACTCCTTTTAAAAAAAGAATTTTGGAAAAATGATAATATTTTGTATTTTTTTAAAAATTTTTTAAATGAAGCTTCCGAATACACTTCTCACATCTCAGATATTTTAAAATGTAGTTTTGGCAACAATTTTCCTTTCTTATTGTTGTTGATAGATTTTTGATGAAATTGCATCATTTTGAATAGTTTCATTCTTTTAAAAATTTCGGTTCGGCAACAATTTTTCATCGTATTTCTTATGTTACTGTTTTTAAGAGACTGAAAAGTTTAAGAAATTAAAAAGTTGTTTCTTTTTGCAACGGTAAATTGTTTAATTACTTTATTAGGATAATTAACATTTGTATCAAGGGATATTGCTTATTTCATTGTAATATTATGTTTTAATTATATATAATTTTAATTATAAAAAAGTTTTGCATGATATTTTTTAATCTGTTTAAGTTCTTAATCTGTTTATACCATTTGAGTTCTTAAGATTTTGCAAAGGGAAGTTGGTTAATTTATTTATTAGGATAAGTAATATTTGTATTAAGGGATACTGCATATTTCATTGTCATTTTTTATATATATAATACATTTTTATTGATTTCTTTTTTGATAAAGTTGTTCTGCAGAGTAAAATTCTGCGCGAAATGTTTTGTTTTTTGAGTTTCTTTCATGTTATTTTTTGCTTATTTCACTGTTTGTAAGATATTGAAAAGTTTTGCATGATTTTTTTGCATGAGCCAGTGCACCTCGAAGCGAGTTTTTCGAAATTCGAATTAGATTTTTTTTTTTTTTTTTTTTGTGTTTTCTGACGAAATCGCGTCCTTTTAAGACATAATGGGCTATAGCAAAGCGAGATTTTACTCTATTGAACAGTTTAAGAAATTGAAAGATTGTTTCTTTTTGCAAAGGTAAATTGTTTAATTAATTTATAGATCTATATTTAAAAGGGCGAGTCTTTCTGTGTGTGTAGGTGTCTTTCGTTCGTACTGCGCGTAAGCTAATAGACCCAGGCCTATGAAATCTGGTACACAAGATGCATCTAGACAAGATGAAATAGTATCAAATTGATAATTTTCTCTCATTATATGAACAACAATGGCACACAGCCATTGTTGCTGATATCAGCACGGAAAAATGAGGGCGATAATTCTGTGCTGTTTTTAAATTTAATGTTTCTCTTGGATACTGGACGTTTGTCTAGAGAAGGCAGCAGGAAGTTGGTTAATTTATTTATTAGGATGATTAATATTTGTATTAAGGGCTATTGCTTATTTCATTATATGCTTTTTATATGTAATGCATTTTCAACTGATTTTTTTAACGTTGTTCTTTGTTTCTTTTTCGATAAAATTGTTATGCAGAGTAAAATTCTGTGCAGTTTTCAAATTTAATGTTTGGTGTTCTCTTTAGGCATTTTTCCGGTACACTTAAAAGCCAGACGAAGGCTGGCCGCGCAGCGGCTAGTTTGAAATAAAATTCTTATTTCAAGCTTATAACACTGAAGAAGCATTAGTGTTTTGTTTGGAAATTTTATTAAAATTCAGTTGGTGCCGTTATTTTTATATAAAGAACAAATAATGCATAGGGAAGACCTTCTTATTCTTAAACAGCAAGAAAGACCTCTTTCGCTATTGCTAGAAGTTCCTTCCTCCTTGTCACTTCCCAAACGCGAAAAGTATATATACATTTATTTGAATTTCGTATATTTTTAAACGTGTTTTTTCAAAATTAAACTACACAAAGTTGTAGAAAATGCTGATAAATATGGAAATTTGAATGAAAATAATTACTTGTATTCATAAATTAAAACTAAATACTTAACAGCTAGATAAAAGGCTGAACGAATTCTCCCTGTAAGTATGAATTTCCTCCCGGTTGGGAATACCTGTGGGGTAAACCTTTTTATTTTGGAACGGCAAAAGAGGCTTGTGCGCTGTTATCATTTTCAACTTAAATCTAAGATAACAGTCACCAACATATTATTATTTATAAATTAAGCAAAATTAAACTTCAGATAGTGATAGTTTTAAATTAAAGGCGTTTCTTTAACACCAGTTAAAAAAGTAATTTTGTCTCATTTTGAAGTTCATGCTGAAATACATTCTTCGACTTCAACTAGACATCTTGAAAATATTACAGTTCGACTACGACAAACGTAACTTTGGCTGGCATTCGGCCAAACACGTAGGATCGTCTAAAAGGGTAGGGGGTAATTACGTGTCGCAGGATGAAGTGCTCACGTAAGAGCTCAACCTTCTGTGAAAAGAAGGACTTTACTATCCAAGGTGGTAAAAATCCTCGTGTCGCTCAGAATCCTGTCGTCGCCTTTATTTCGCATTCGCAGAAATAAACGCGAAGATTCGCATTGATGTGCAACGGTGGAAACCAAAAATGTTGAAATTTTTTTTTTCATAACGTACGAATTTTACAAACAGTGTATATTTCATTCTTTACTGTTAAAACTAAGATTCCTAAAAATAATGGAATTATAATTTTAGAGAAAAGAGTCTTTCAGTAGTTATGCCATAAAAAATAAAAGGATTGAAAAAAGGTCAGCAGCTATTTACCCCGTTTAAGCGGTGTCTCCCTTGATCGTACTTGATTTAACATATAAAGATCTGATCGTACTTGATATATTGGCAATATTCTGATCTTTTATGCAAGAAATAATTTTTTTTAAAATAAATTTTGTTCCTCCTCCCACACAATTCAACAATGCATATATAATGCATTTAGATTTCAACTCAGAAAATCAGAAAAAATTCAATAATTACTTATTACGATATAATTATTACAATTAATTAAGTAATCATAATAACAATCATTATACATTAATACTTATCCATTACACTAGCAAAATTAAGCTTTGAAAACACTTATATTTTTACCAATATATAAATATACGTATAATATAATATATAAATATAAATAAAATTTGTTTCGTTATTTTTTCACATTTTATAAAGCATTTATGAGTTTTTGAGTAAGAAACTCATCGATTTCAAAGCGAGTTTTAAATTTGGAATTTGTTTTATTATCGATTTCGTATTTTGTAAAACTTCAACGAATTTTTGATGAACAAACTCAACGATTTCAAAGCGAGCAATGGCAACATTTTACGAAAAAAAAACTTTTTATCTCCAGGGCGTGAGACTGTGTATCGGAAATTCTAAAGATATGTTTATTTTAAAATTATTTTGTGGTATTGCTGTTGAATTGAATTTTATGGTTTAAGTGCGAAGAACATGATATGTAATAAATAAAGGAACATGATATTTAATTAATAATGCCAAAGCGTTAAGAATACGTCCCTTTGGGCTTAATATTTAAATTACGTCCAAAGTAGCGTTTTTTTAACATTTTGTGTGTTACCTTTATTTATTAAATATCATTCCATCCACCCTATGTTCTTCACACTTAAACCATAAAATTCAGTTCGACAGCAATTCTGAAATTAATTTTAAAATGAGCATATCTTTAGAATTTCCGATACACAGTATCATGGGGCTGAAGATAAAACTGTTATTTTTCTGTACAGCTTTGCCATTGCTAGCTTTGAAATCCTTGAGTTTGTCAATCAAAAATTCGTTAAAGTTTCAGAAAATATGAAATCGATAATAAAACAAATTCCATATTTCAAATTTGGGCTTCAAGATGCCCATATTCTGGCGGAAACGTTCAATATTCAAAATTTGATGGCTCTAGGTACCATTGTTTTATCACAATGTGAAAATGATTTAATTTCTTTAAATGTAATATAGGGCGATAATATTTGGTGGCAACAGCTTGAAAAGTGAAACAACGCTTTTAGTGAATCGACGCAAAATGCGAAAAGGAAATTAACAGTCCTTCTCGGCAAATTTCCCCTTTGGGCTATTTAAAAAAAAAAAAAAATCTGAAAGCTTTCAGATTTTACATTACGCCCAAAGGGAAGTTTTTTCAACATTTTGTGTGTTACTTTTATTTATTAAATATCATGCTATTCGCAGTTAAACCATAAAATTCAGTCCAAGGGCAATATCGCAAAATAATTTTGAATTGAGCATATCTTTAGAATTTCCGATACACAGTCTCGCGTGCTGGAAATAATTTTTTTTTTCTGTGCAACGTTGCCATTGCTCCCTTTGAAATCCTTGAGTTTGTCAATCAAAAATTCGTTAAAGTTTCAGAAAATATGAAATCGATAATAAAAAAATTCCAAATTTCAAATTTGGGCTTCCAGATGCCTATATTCACAGTAGAATTACGCCATTCAAAATTCGATGGCTATAGATACCCTCGTTTTATCACAATGCAAGAAACATGCATATATCTATGCATATTTTTCATTATTTATTTCTTTAATATAATAGAGGGCTGCAATATTTGGTGGCAACAGTTTGAAAAGTGAACCGGCATTTAATGTTTCCGATCCAAAATGCCGAAACGAAAAGAATAGTCCTTCAAGGATAAATCCCCTTTAAAGTTTTGTGTGTTACCTTTATTTATTAAATATCATATTCTTCGCACTTAAACCATAAAATTCAGTTCAACAGCAATGTGGCAAATTAATTTTAAAATGAGCATATGTTTAGAATTGCCGAAACACAATTCCGCGAGCTGCAATAAAAAAAGTCTCCCCCCCCCCGTAGAGTGTTTCCTTTGCTCGCTTTTAAATCGTTTTAGTTTGTTCATGAAAAATTCGTTACGTTTTACAAATTAAAGTTTTACAAAATCTGAAATAGATAATAAAATAAATTCTGAATTCCAAATTTGGGCTTCCATATGCACATATTCGGGTGGAAACGTACGTTATTCAAAACTGGATGGATCTAGGTACCGTTGTTTTATCACATTTGGAAAAATATACATACATTTATGCAGATTCTTCATTATTTAATGTTTTTAAATATAATACAGAGCTGCAAGATTTGGTGGCAACAGTTTGAAAAGTGATTCAGACTTTTCATGTTTCCGACGCAAAATCGGAAAACGCTAACTATAGTCCTTCGGGGACTAAAGCCCTTTTGGACTAAAAAAAAAAAAAACAAAAAATCCTCTACTACATGATTCATGCTCCATCCACCCTATTTCGTCAATGCATCGGTCCGACTAGCTTATGCGTGTTTGTGCTCATGGACGGGGATAGTGCGGATATTGCTGTTTTTATTTTAAATTAAGATTAATTATTATTCAATTAATGCAATGAATTTTAATTTATTTGGCTATTTAGTGATTTTTCATTAATACTCACTCTATTTTTAATTTGTTCTAATTCCTGTTGTTTTTTATTCATATCGTCTTTGTGGTCCAACTGCGCTTTTTGTTCGTTTCTCTCCTTACAGTATTCCAGTGAGGAAACTAATTCCTGAAAAGAGAAAATAAATTAGTTTACGCGAAAATCAATCAAATCTCTACAATACTTAAGAGTATTTGATACTTTCCCAGTACTGTCTGTATTTTAATAACAACTGCAGTAACATTTTGAATTATAAGTAACTTTCAGAATGTTACTCTACAACGTTTTCACAAAGAATAATAACTTTTCTCTGTAAAGCTCATTGTAGAACATTTTTAGCCAATTTAATTTGAAAGTACATGAATTTGAATTAATATCAATTTTCAGTTCAGTAATTCATTTTGCTACAACTTTGTACTTCATTTCGTGGTGATGGAACTAAACACAGCAATCAGATATAAGTTAAACATGGAACAGTAACCGAAGACTAGACAATTTAATATTACCAGAAACTGGCTCAGCACTTGGCACAAACTGCCACAAACTGGAGCGTCAAAATCAAATTATCGGCTGCGAATATAACGCAGAATTAAATAGTTTAAAATAATAATCTTAGAACATATGACATACACAAATAAGATAAGCTCTCTAGAAATGCTAAATTTAACATTAAAATCTACAATGTACTGATTATGGAGGAAGAAGTTTGAATGATATGTAAGTATAGTTGAAATTCATTAAAGTTGGCATGTTATGTTACTGAAATTGCGCTTCATCTGTGGGATTAAAAAAATAACACGATATTGTTACGAATTTTGTATATAGATAGGTAATTTTAGAAGAATTATAATTAAAATTGTTGTGTTTTTTCTGTGTATTGTAGCGCGAGACAAACTTTAATAGAAGCTATGCCTAAAAAGTAAGAACACAGGTGCATTTAACATTGAGTAAATAAATGGTTATCTCGGTAATTTGTTTAACTAAATAAATGTAATTGACCACTATGCTTGCTGTAACCGTAATTCCATCCTCTTATTGCTTTCCAGCAGTTTCGAGAAAGAGAAAGTTCTAGAAATATCTCGCGACCGGTTGAAATCTATGAAAGGACGAAGCGAAAGCGTCTTTAGTTCAGTTGTTTAGTTGCGGTTGTTGCGAGTTGTTACTTCCGCGTGAATTGAGAAATCCGAGTTAGCTTTCTCTTTAGATGCGCTTTATATTGCGTTTTATTTTAGCTTTTTTAGTAGTTTGAAGTATTATTTAGTACGATTATATTATTAGTATTATTAGAATGATTATATTGCGTGTTATTGTGAAAACTTGTACGAATATCTTTCAGGAAAGTTCCAAAGTCGGACTTGTGCATTCAATCTGCACGCAACAATATTACATTATTGATTTAATTTAATGTTCGAAATTTGGAATATCTACTGAACCTACTTTTTTGCTGAACAGAGCTTACAAATGGTGTGTGAAAACAAAGAAGTTCACAGTTTTATATTTCAGTTTTTGATGATTACATTAATTATTATTATTGGCGAAACTGGGCGAAGGTAGATAGAAGGAAGTTCATTACCATTTAAATATAGTGCTGAAAAATTAAAGCATAAGACATTACAAGTGAAAAACAGCACAACAATCCCAATGGCTTAGCGAGTAATAAAGACAAAACTGCAAAGTAAACAAGATTAGAGTATAATGCATCATAAAGAGAATATTCTAGAGTACCCTCTCTAAACAGTTAAACATGGAGCTATAACTTAGAGCTGTGAAAAAGCCATAAAGATAGAAACAAGAAGTCTATTTTACTGTAATATTATTTCAAAATATTTAAATTTAAAACAAAGAAAAGGGTTATTAGCCCCATAACGGCATTTTGCATCGAACCACTACAAGTGCTGAATCACCTTTCAAATTGTTGCTATCAAATAGCATCGCTGCATGAATGTATGTATATTTCTCGCATTGTGAAAAGACAACGGTATCTAGAGAAATCAAATTTTTAATGACGCAGTCCTCCACTCGAATGTGGGTTCCTGGAAGCCCGAATTTGTAATTTGTTTTATTATCTATTTTCTATTTTGTAAAACTTTAACAATTTTTATAAAAAAAACTCAACTATTTCAAAGCAAACAGTGGCAACACTATACAGAATGAAACATTTTTAGCTCCAGCGCGCGAGACTGTCTGTCGGATATTCTAAAGATATGCTGTTTTTAAATATTTTTAGCTCAAAGTGGCGTTAGCCCAAATTCTAAATGGCTCTTGAAACGTGTATGTGTGTGTAAATGAAAAAAAAAAAAAGGCTCTTTGGCCGTAATATAAAGTCTGAAAGCTTTCAGATTTTTTCTTAATTAATTTAATTTTTGTCACGGTAACTAGATGTGTAACGCGTGGGCCGTCTATATTCAAATATAGAAATTTTCCGAAGAAAAACTTATAAGGTATTTCTCCCGCAATCTTCGCATGCCTTCGTGGTGTAGTGGTCAGCACTCTAGGCGCGTATTCGAGAGATGAGTGGTTTGAATACCGGCGAGGACATTGCTCATTTTCCCCCATCTCCTTCTTTCTAAATAACCTAATGTCTCTGCAAACTGGCTCAGTAAAATAGAAAATACCATTTAGCCAGACTATTCCGGGGATAGGAATAGACTATACGTGTACAACTTAGAAAAGAATTTCAGTTTGCACAAATTTCAAATGGTCGTCTTTGCCTAGAGATGCTGTAAATAGTAGTTCGGAAAATTTTATGCTTTTATCTGAGCAAAGATTTTTATTCTGCTGCTGTTCGGTTGTTTTCAAAATCGACCGCTCCAATTGTGTTAGAGTTTAATTTTATTGGCTGTTTTATAGTTGGACTGGGGTTCAAATCCGGAGAAGGCAATCCTTATCCGAAGGCTTAAGTTTATAGTACTGTGAAGGAAAGGACCGAATACATAGCTAGTCAAAATAGACGGCAAGTCGAATGTCCTCTCGAGTAGTTGATTGTGAGGGATGAAAGGTGAGAGACCCTCTGTCCGTCCTCCGAGTGTTCTTGATCGAAATTGGGGAGGAGTTTAATAACTAGCGCAGCCAGACTGCACCTATACTACCAGTGGTGAATAATTAATGATCCTCCAGGTGTTCACTTATACTAGTATCTGTTTTTAAAAGCGTGCCTTTGAAAATGATGTAATTGAAATTCATCATAAACACTCTGTTGACTAATTTCTCCGAATTAGCTATGTATTTCCGTAAATATCGCGTTTTAAGAAAGTTTCCCGCCGCCGAAAATATCGTCTGCGTAGCACAGTTCGCGTGTTTAATCAAATTTCGTCAAACGATTTTCGACATTTGAAAGAAAGAGATTTGCTTTAGAACACTGTGTTATGAAATTTGTAAAAAGAAAAAATCGTTATCATTAAGTGCGAAGTGTCTGAAATGGAACTATCGCACTACCAGATTAGAATTATCATTTACTTCTAGTCTGTTGAAAAAAGTCAAGGGCAGAATGTCACCAAACCATGTGTACAGCTTTAGGTACTAATGTTGTATCATATGACACTGTGAAGGTTTGGTACCGAAAGTTCAAAAACAAGGAAAATGACATTCAAGAAGCAGAGCGTTCTGGCCGGCCTACTGATATTGATGAGGCCGTCCGCAAGAGCTTGTGGAAGAAGATCGGTATGCAACCAGTTCAATCCCTGGGTACCGCATTAGCTGATTCAAACAGATAAGGACAGAAGTATTCGGGGCTGCATAATCTGCTCCAGTATCAACGCAAGAGCAAAATTCTAGACTGGATCGTTGCTTGTAATGAAAAGTGGATTGACTTCAACAGTACAGGCAGAAAAGAGGGTTAGTCTGCGCCTGGTAAGCCCGTCGGCTGAGTCGCAAAGGACAATTTGACCAACAAAAAGATCACGCTTTATATCTGGTGGAATTGCCGTCATATTATCCACAAAGAGTGTCTGGGAAAATATAAAACCCTCGGCAGTAAGGTGTATAACGAAATGCTAGTCCCTGTTGATACTACTATCAAGGAAAAACGTCGAACTGACTTCCGGCGCAAAAAAGTAATATTCCATCAAGATAATGCAAGACCACATGTGTCCGCATTCATCGGCCGGTCTCTGTACGGATTCGAATGGGATCGTTTGCCACAACCACCATTTAGCTTAGACATCACTCTTTTGGACTTTACCTTTTTCCACACCTGCAGCTACATCTTGCTGGTGCTGTCTTTCATTCTGCAAAGGACGTTCGAAATGAGGTTGATCTGTTTTTGAACTCGCGGCCACCAAGTTTCTGGGTCGAAGGCTTTGAAAAACTACTAAAACGTTGGCAGAAAATCATAGATTTGAGTGTGGAATACTACTCGTACTAAAGGTACTAATTTCACTTTTTTTCCCCTAACTTTATTAAGAACACGTTTAGCGGAAAACTTTCGTTACAACCAGATATCTACGCGAATCGGACTGAATTTACGTGAAATACGTGAATTACGTGAATTCAGCAGTAATTTCGCTCAGAAATTTAATAATCCTAAACTCTAAACGAATTCATCTTTTGAAAAACTGTACTATACTATACTACAGTATACTATACTATATACTATACTGTATTATACTATATGCTATACTATACTATATGCTATACTATACTTTACTATACTATATGCTATACTATACTATATGCTATACTATACTTTACTATACTATACTTTACTATATACTGTACTATGCTATGCTATACTGCACTATATTATGCTATGCTATGCTATACTATAATATGCTATGAAAATAGGTACACTGCTCCCAATACATATAACTTATCGGACTGCAGTGCTCATTCATCTTTATTTACTTAGTTTCCTGTCAACCAAATGATTGAGGCCACTTTAGAAATCTAAAAATTCAAAAGCAAAATTACTTTTTTCGTCTTTTCAGATTTGGAAGCCAGAATCTCAGCCAGTGAAGAAATGACATCCAGATCCAATTTCATATTCTTCGCTCGCATTTTCATTTGCTTGTTTTGATCGAGTATTCGTAACATCAGGCGAGACGCTGCTTTATACTTGGATTGTGTGTCGAGTATTAGCTGCTGTCTCTCTTTTAAAGCTGCGATTTGCTGTGCTTGAGAAAGCTGAACGGCATGTTCAGACACTGTCTCTGTGTGATGGCTGAGTGCTGAAAGAAGGCTGTAAAATTAAATGAAAATAAAAAGTCATACGATCATAATAAATGCTAAATATATAATAATAATGATTCGCTTCGAAAAGTTTAATAAGATAAATTGAGACATGGTGTTTCTGGCTAGGCTGTACTAACTGTTCAAAACAAAAGTAAAAGCTAGGCCCATTATTTCTTTATATCTTGATACTAACATTTTAACTTACAAATTTCTTAAATAAAATGCAACGGTTTAGGAACATTGAAAACTATGGGGGGGGGGAGAAAAGTTTTGTAAAAGTAAATTTTCATATGGTTTCCATATGGTAAAATCTCCAATTACCAAAGTATTTGTTAAAAATACAACGAATCGTCACTTAACAAGTAAACGTTAGGAACCAATATATTAAAGTAAGCTTTTACAGACTCATATTTAAGAAATTTTAAAAAAATTACTAAAATAGAAGCTGCTTTTTTCAGCTGTTAATGGTTATAATCCTGTGTAGGATAGCACGTCACTAAACTTGTAACTTCAATTTTTGGTTTTGAGTTGCTCATTAAACTGAATATTAAAAAAGGTACGGAATAATCCGTTTTTAAAAGCATAATGATCATCGTACTCATTAAAAATATTACACTATGGCAATCATATGAAAAGACAGACATTGCTCACAGAATTTTTCTCTAAATACTTTTGAGGATGTTTGTATAAAATTTTGCATCGCGTTTTTCAAGGAAATTTGTGATAAGAATGATATGTTTATGTATTAGTTTTAGAGAAAAAACCTGTAACGATTTATTTTAACATCCTATATACTGACGCTTTTCATTAATTATCTAATTAATTATCTAATTAATTATCTAATTAATTATCAAAAGTCAGTCTGGTAATTATCAAAGCCAATATTAAGAAGTCAAATTACTTTGGAAAACAAAGATTAACAAGATGATACTGATAAAAAGAAGTTACTGGTAAGTAAGTTACTGAAGTTACTGATACTAAAAGATCTTACTGATTTTTTAAACAAAATTCAATTCACTCTTCTTCAAATTAATGTTTCTGTCACATAAAGGCAAAGGAGGTGAGGTTGCAAGGAAGCAAAATTGCTCAGCGACAACTCTCCCTCGAAGACATGTCGTTTGACAGCATTTCGTCTTCACAGGGCGACTTTATTTTTAAGTTCCTTTGAATTACAAAGCCAATGGAAGGAGTCAAAGCAGAAGACGTGTTTGTATCGAACAGGAGACCTTAGTCTCGCAACCAAAAATAATAATTTGAAAAGTTTTCAATGGCTTCATTTTTTATACCTTAATTTATTAAATAAGTTGTATATAAGAAATAAATAAAAATTATGAATTAAAAAAATAAAATTAATGAAGGGGCAACGCAAGAATAGAGACAAAGGTTCTTAACATGAAGGAGGCGTTGAATAATCTGCAGATATTGACGGTTCAGAAGAATCAGATTCTGCGATCGATTCAGAAAGAAGCGATGGATAATGTAGCTACTGATAAATTGTTTTATGATAAGCGTGAAGAAATATCCTATTCACCTTCATGTGCTGTTGTGATGTAAGTGGTAGTACACCTACTTAGTAGGTGGAAGTCTGTCCATCGAATACAGGGAAGGACACATTTAACTAAAATGTGATAATTCGACATCATTTTCATTTGATCGACCTGGTCTCTTGCCTCTTTACATTTACCCTTTTCATGGGAGTAATATAAAGAATTACTTTATTTTTCTGTACGTGCGTTTTTGCTATAAGGGATTTATACTCTCCCAGAAATTATTGAAATGTAGATCAATAATTTTTGGAAACAGTGCTCGCTAGCTGGATGTATAAACCACTTGAAGCAAAGAACTGATTCCATATATTCATGACTGTTGTTTGCCTATGTGCGATACGATGACTGGTTTTCCGGAACGATAATCTGCAATCTCTGTGTATAATGATTCTGCCTCTATTGGACTCAGGAACATGCTTGAATGTGTTTGAATGTGAATGAATGAGTACTTGCTTGTATTTTTCTACTAGGAATACTCAAGCTGCACGTACGAAAAAAATCTCACAAGAGAACAATTCACGTCGTTCAAAGCGGCAATCTTTCCTCCCTTTACACACGAATTGTAAAGAGCCCTGCAGTCGTCCATGGTGCGCGCGTGCGCTAAAATTGTAATTATTTGCATATTCCATTGTGGTATACCCATGATGCAAGTTTCATGCTGTTTGGGGTTTCCTTCTTGATGCTGCATTTTGGATGACCAACAGTTTATTAAACAAAGCTATCAATGAAACACATGGAAACACTAGTGACTAGTGCTGAAAACTGCTCATGCGCTCATGGATTACGATCGGCTGTTGACAACTTTTGCAAAATCGCATAGACATAAGTTTGTAAAAAGTGCTGAGAATCTGCGAAACATCGCACCATCTGGAAACGCTGCTACTGAGTGGGAGATGCTTTGTCTGAATTCTGGGGAAAGCAGATTTGAAATTTCTTATTTTCCTGTTCCGAAAGCCTAATAATCTCTTCTGATATATTTTCGCAATTTATATCAATTATTTAGTTTTCTCAGAATTTTGTTACCTTTCATATTTGTAGAGGATTTCTTCACGCTTTTGTTTTAGAGCTTCATCAAATTGTCTTTCTTTAGAAGCGAGGTCTTCTTCAAGCGCCTGTATCTTCTTTAATAGCTGATCCCTTTCAAATTTCTCATTTTCTTTTAGCAACAATTTTGTTTCTATAATTAAAGAAAGCAAACCCTTTTAATATGACAATTTGATCTGTAAAAATGCATAAAAACAAGAAGCAGAATTGAAGCATTCATGTCTCAATGCAATAAATATTTTAAATGTTAAAACTTAAAAATTTTTATTCAAGAAATTTATATTTAAAAAACATTTTCGTTTCATTAAAATGTACGAGAACTCAATGTCAATTAAATGTTTTGAGTTCCGCAAATACTTAGTAATATCTATGCTATAAAATGGCTTCAAAATTACAAATTTCAAATTATTTTCTTTTATATAGGAATATGTTTTTACAGGCTAAAGTAATTTAAGTATATAATAATATAACAGTTCTTGAAACTGAAATGCAAAAGTTGGTTTTAAAGAAATTACATTGTTAACTGTTGTAATACATTGTAACTACACAGGATTATAACTTATTCTTGTTGAATTTTAATTTGTTGTGTTGAGAGTTTTGGCGCGGTGTGAAACCTAATTCCTTACCAAAAGAGCAAACGGGCCGTAAGTTAAACATAAACTTCAATGGGTGCTTTCCTTGAGCTTAGCAAAACCGATGAATAAACATAACATAAAGAAGCTGGGAGTTGGTTAATGGGTGATGAACTTGACTGGTATGTCGTCAGGTGCTTGGCTGTAATGATTCCATACGATGCTTCATATAAATGGTGTCTGGAACATTCAGCTACCTTTCTCCATTGTAATCTTCGACAGATCCTTTCCACAGTATGTCAGATCGTCCTACCACGCTGAAGAGAATTCCGGCTATTCGCCAAGTCGATAACCAGGACGTCGACAAAGCACACGGTCTTCTCACACAGAGAGAGAGAGATGACTTCTTGGCTTCCAACCCGGGATTATACAGCATTGAACTTTATGCATCTTCAGCACAAAGAACAGCCGCAAGGGACAAGCAGCCGCAAGGGACAATGGAAATTTTATAACATTTGTCAAGTTTAGTATATGTTATATTCATGTAATAAATCTAGGTAGTTTTAATAGTAACTAGCTGATATAATAACAACGTCTTTTCGTCAATGTGATAAATAACGCACATTTACTGGTAATTATTAAAAGTTAGCCTGGCTAATTTAATAAAATATATTTTCGAATATTTATTATTTTTATTTGTAAGATGTATTAATTATTTCTTACGTAAAGGAATTTTTATATATTACATATAAATGAGACTATTAAATGGTTAAAAACAAATTATTTATTTTTATCAAAAGAGCTTCTGTCGTATTGTTTTGATATATTACATTTACTGTGATTAGAGTTACAGTCACCTTTACGGAAGAATTAGTGAAATGCATAATATTTAAAACTAGTATTCTGACAAGCACATTCCCTTAGACTCGTTACAATATCCAGAACTTCATTAATTGAAATCAATTTTTTCTCGCAAGTAGGAAACACATTCTTCTTGAAATGTTGGTTTAAAATGCTATATCTTGTATCAAGTTTAAAAGAGCTGGCGTTTTTAATAGAAATTATAGAAGCTATTTATTTCGCCTTAAAACAGTTGCAAATGAACTGCGAGGTAATCTAGAGTGATGCGTCTAGTTTTTGTAAGTTGAGTAAATTTTATTCCTCCTTACTATTTCGTTACATTATTTGTTTCAAGCTTGGTGGGTAACATATTTTGAATGCTTTATTAATTCAGCCTAGTGACTAGTCTATTTCTTGACTTTCTATGAACAATTTTGGTTCATCCCATATTTCTCAAACGTTTTCAATAGTTTTGTAAGCGAATTCCAGCTATTGCTGCTTTGAAAGATGCACGATGTTCCAGAGATTATAAACGTATGTAATAGATGGTAAGCAACTTCCTTGGCTACGTTTCTTTTAAAGCAGTGTATGAACAACTTTCGTTACATGATGATGGATTCGTTACATGGTTATAAATTTCTGATCTCCGTCGGATTGTGCTTGCATATCATTGATATTGATCTGACATTTGAGTTTAAATTCAGCACTTTTAATTGATTTAACAATGAATCCTTTTTTTGAAATGCTTTATTTCTTTCAAGGTTCATACAGATTTAAATATAGTGAAAATATTTCTATTGTAAGTTTCTATCTTTCTCTTGAAACGCTTTAATCATTCTATTTTGTCCTAAATATCGAACCGCAATATTGTCGCATGAATTATTTAGAAATTATCCTTCGTAAAAGTGTTATATATTATCGGTTTTTTGTACTTTTTAACTCATACAATGAGTCATAAATTAGCCAAGCAACGACCTTGTGTTTGGCGTAGATTTAATCAAGAACTCAATGAATTTTAAGAGCAAACAGGTACAGGTGCCGCTTTATCAGGAGCAAAGAAATCTGCAACACAAAGCAACAACCTTGTATTTGGCGTACATTTAGTCAATAACTCTATCGATTTAGAGGACAAATACGTAAAGTCCTTTTTCATCAGGAGCAAAGAAATCTGCAAAAATCTTTGCTGCTGATGAAGAGGACCGCCCTCGAAATCCATTGAGTAAATCTACGCCAAATAAATAGTTGCCATAATGCTAATTATATGTTACACTTTGACGTCTTTATCTTCTGTTTCGTACAGTGAGTTCTTAAACCCTTCGAATTCTTACAATATGGCATCTTTATATTAGTTGTTAGTCTTTTGCTGATTTGCGGGAGATCTTCTCCTTCTTCGCTTCAAATTTCTCCAAAAATTAATAATAATCGTCTCTTGTAAATAACTGACAATTTTTTCTCCGTTTTCGATTCCAGCATATTAATATAGAAGATGTTCGCACATTTTTAAGGCGACTTTTCTTTGTTGTAAGAAAAAAATCTTCTACTTGGAATTTTTTTTACTGCATCTATATTTTGCAAAGTATAAATTATCGTTTGCTACTTGACAGTATTGTTTTCATGCAAAATGTCGCTTTCAAAGAAGCGATAGATGGAAGGATATGTTTAGCTTCTTTCCCAAGAAAATTATTCGTATCTAGTTATTAAAAATACTGTGAAAGCTATAGTTTTTCGATATATAAAGTTACGATAGGTTTAATGTTAACAAGAAAGGAAAAAAAGTCAAAGTCTGAGTTCGAGGAGAAAAATTGTTCCAAACACATATCTAAGAAAAAAACGGAATGGTTCGAATATTGCAAAGGGAAGATCCTTAATGTTAAAAGAAAATCCGCCAAGTGAAAGGAGAGTTACAAAATCGTTAAAATACTCAATGTCAACTGAAAACAAAGTAATTAAATCAAATTCGCTGAAACAACCTTGTATTTGGCATAAATTTTCTAAAATATACGCCAAATGCAAGCTTGTTTCAGCGAATTTGATTGTCACATTGGCTTGTTGCTCTTCTATTCTAAAGTAATTAATGTCTGGGAAAATATAATGTGCATCGTCTGTCTACACGACATATCACCGAAAGCAGAATGCGCTGCAGAATTCTTCATGAGAAACATCTGTCTGTTAAAAAGTGGAAAAATGTTGCCACAGCAGATGAATCTTGGATATATTTAAATGATACAATGAAAAGAAATCCATTTATCATCATCAAAGAGAAGAAAAAATCTTGAAAATGGTCCAAAGAATCTAAAGAATGTTTTTCGAAGGGATTAATGATTGTTGTCCGTTTTTCACATAACTACCTTCTCTTTATCCACCATGTCATTAATTAGTAGAACAGCATCAAGAGAAAGCAAGCAGCCGCACATCAAAATTCACTGATAATTTCCTAGGAAAAAATAGAACAAGAAACGGGTATCAAAGTTATACCCTTCACTTGTATTCCTACTAAATCACCCGATAATTATCTCATGGATATTTTGCTTTTGAACATTTAAAAAGTGGATTCTCCAAAGGTCGATCTACAGCACTCCTTGGACTTTGGAAATATATTCAAGGGAAATGATATAAAATAATCCTTCCGCTACTATAAAGGTTTTATTGTCTTTGAGATTACGATATAGAAAGATAGTGAAGAATAAGGGTTGTCAAATAAGAGCATTTAAAACACAAAGCGTTTAGGTAAAATATTTCTGTAGGTACAATGAAAATCATCTAAAAAATGTACGAACAGCCTCTGTATGATCGTTTCTTCAATACTCATAAATCTCCGACTATGCTTATGAATAAAGTAATGCGTGTGCAAGAAATTAACGAACGAAATTAGCATCAGATTGACAACAGAGAATATTTAGAATAATCTAACTTATCGAACGCAGTGAGGCAGTAATATTAACTACTAAATGCATATGAAACGACGAGTCTAAAACTAAACACATAAAAATTCGTTATAGTTACCGTTCATAATTGCACATTTTAAATAATAATTGTCTCATGTGATAAATCTTTGTAAATAATTCACGTTAACCTTATTACCAAGTTATTAATATAATCGACGGATTATACTGGAATAAGTGAATATGAATAGTGAATTTTTGCTTCATATTTGGAGCAGTAGTTTAGTTGGAATGAGCGTGATAGAAAGAAAGCGAGAAATAATTTTTACAGCACGTAATATTTTATATAATATTTAATTTATTCTTATATATATAATTTATTCTGAGCAATTGTTAAGCTGTCTTAGTTTGATTCCTTAAATCGAAATAATTAATTTTTATTATTCCATAGTTAAATGAAGATTCTACAACTGATTCAAATTTTAGTTAAAGTGTTTAAAAGAATGCTTTTAAAATTTTTTAAAAATTATATTTATTATTCGATCTATAATTAAAAACAAATTTCTAATATATGTTAACTAATGCATCTGTACAGACATTAGGTATTTTTGAAACAAGATGACTTGAAAACTGAGCAATATCCTTCCCGGGACTCGAACCTGAGCCTCTCAAATACGCACCGAGTGTGCTAATCGTTACACCACGAAGGCTTGCTCGAAGGAGGATGGAAATAACTTATATATTCCAGGCTATTCAGTAGTAACTCTCAGGTACAGTTGTGTGCTGTCCGCGTCACGCGGTCAAAATTCCAGTGATCGGCAAAACCCAAGTACCTTATATACTCCCTCTTTTAAAGGGAGACTGGGGATTAGGGGACTCAATCGCCAAACTCTGGTTGTGAAGAATATTCATCCACCACATTCTACTTCGGGTGCCACTGTAGACTTATTATGTTATTTTGATACTGCGTACGTGAAAAATGAGCAATGCCTTCGTCGGGATTCGAACCTGGACCTCTCGAATACGAGTCGAGTGGGCTTCCAATTACACCACAAAAGCATGCAGAAACGAGGTAGAAAATAATATCCCCTTTTAAAGAGAGACTGGGGATGAGGGGACCTAGTCGCCAGATTCTGGCGGTGAAGAATCATCATTCACCACCCTTTTAGTTCGGGCGCCACTGTAGAGACATTAGGTATTTTTGAAGGCGGATGACGTGAAAAATGAGCAATGCCGTAGCCAAGACTTGAATCTGGACCTCTCGAATACGTGCCGAGTATGCTAACCATTACACAACGAAGTCAGGCTCGAAGGAGAGGAGAAAATAGCGTGGTGCCATAATCCAGCTGCTTGGAGGTTGGAGCTGTTGGTCGACGTGAGGTTGGGAGTTATCTCCTCTGTTTCTCTGTGTCGATACGGTAGAACTGAGTGTTGAACCTTATATATCCTAAAACAAAACACGTGCGTTTGTGGAGTCATTAAGATTTATTTGGAACCAGGAGTCACGGATAATGAGCAATGTCCTCGCCGGGACTCGAACCACGGACCTCTCGAATACGCGTCGAGCGTACTGACCACTACACCACGAACGCATGCGAAGAAGGCCGGTGAAATACTTTATACGCTGATATTTATTTATGAAAGCATTAAAATAAATACGTCACAAAGAAGCATTTAAATTTTGCAGAATCATTAGTCGTCAAATTACTGAACACAGCCTCCATGAGTAAATGTTAAAGGAAACTGTATACCATAGAAATTATGATATATTTTCTAGTCAACAATAACTAAGTGGCGGCATTGAACTTTAAATTAAAACCGCAGTATGGAAATAATTAAGGAATTTGTTAAAAGATGATGTAATACACTTCCCATATCGAATTGAATTAATGCTTTCAAATTTTACTTACGTAATATGACCACATTTCTTGTTAATTTTTCTTCTTCAAGAAACAGCCTGGTTCTTGTTTCTTCTTCTTCATTTTTGTTCTTTTCTTCCTGATTATCTATTTTATGATTGAGTTCTCTTTTTTTTCGCAGCAAATCTAGAATTTTGGATACTTGGTTTTCAACGTTTCTTTTTGCTACGCTTGTGATGTCTTCACAATCTTCCCTTTCTTTCTCATATTTGGACTTCGCGACGTTCACTTTTTTTGACAATTCCTCGTAATAATCATTTGCCCTATGGATGTTAGTATTAAAATATATATTATTATTAGGACTGCTGTCGATTTTGGTGTAAAAAAGTAGTATTCTAAATACAATCACATAATTTAAATTTTCTATAATATACAGATAAAACTAATTGAAATTACAGAAAGAACTGAATGTAATGAAAACAAGATATTGTCCCAAATAAAGTGGGAAAATGCATAATTTTTAATTTAAATACTGAAACGACATAAGTTATTTTGTTGCCAGATTTAGTTGCTTTTTCTCATTTAATATTAAACAGCACGAAGAAATTACTTGTCGCATTTTTGAATTTTTTCTATTTATCACGAAAAGACCATTTTTTACAAAACTATACTCATTTATAGCCCATTAAATAAAATCTACATCTATTAAATATTATTAGATAAGACTAAGTTTATTGTTCAATAGTGACTATTTTTGCAAGTTTCAATCAAAGGGTTCCCCCCCAGGCATGACGGCAATACTCTAGTGAGTCGATTGTATTCTTTTACAAAAGATAATATATTTCCCATACATATTTACATTTAAGACACATAAACTCATGTCCATAAATTAAGGATAATTCGGAGTCACGCGGAAATCGAACTCTAAAATAAATATATCACCTGTAAAATCAGTACACACATCTTCAAGAATCATATGCAAATTTCAGGAAGTAATCAGATGACACCGATTGTACGTCACAATGACGAGAGTGTAAGAGAGTGATATATAAGGAATACAGGCAAAAAAGTAAAATTGTTCGTAGGCGCTTTATAAGCATTTCAGTGCAATAACCGAATAGTTATGACACAAAGGACGCGTTTGGATGATTTTTTACGTGGTAGAATTATCGGCCGTCTGGAATGTGGGCGTACCCAACTGGAAGTATCAGACGAACTTGGAATTGCCCAGAGTGTCATCTCCAGGCTTTGGCAACGCTTCCAATATGATAGTAATGTGAGTAGACGTTACAGCACAGGTTGCCCCAGAGTTACAACGCCGAATGAGGACCGGTATTTGGCAGTTACTACCAAAAGAAACAGACGGAGCACAGCCTCAGACCTGTCTCGTCAGCTCTCTTCAGCCATTGGTACGACAATTGCAAGGCAGACCGTGCACAGATGCTTAGAGCAGATTGGTCTATATGCTGGTAGACCTGTCAGATGCGTTCCACGTACTGCAACTCACTGTCGCCTGCGGTTAGCCTGGAGTAGAGAGCATGCATTGTGGACACCGCAACAGTGGGCTTGTGTGATATTTTCCGACGAGTCCAGGTTTAGCTTGCAGTCTGCTTCTCGCCGGACTTTCATATGGAGAGCTCCAGGTACCCGTTACCACCAAGAAAACATCATTGAACGACACCGTTACGGTGGTGCAGGAGTGCTCGTTTCGGGTGGAATTATTCTGGGTTCCAGAACTGACCTGCATGTTCAAATTGGAACCATGACAAGCCAAATCTATCGGGACGTCATTCTGGAACAACATGCACGTTTGTTTCGGGGCGCCACGGGCGCACAATTTGTGTTTAAAGGTTGCAACGCCCGTCCTCACCGTGCAAACATCGTAAGCGAATTCCTTCAATCGGAGGATATCACTCGTATGGACTGGCCAGCATTCTCACCGGACTTGAATCCAGTAGAGCACGTATGGGACATGCTTGGCCGACGAGTTGCAGCCCGTCAACCTCCTCCTACACGTCTACCGGAACTTCGGAGAGTATTGCTTTTTGAGTGGTGTAATATCCCCCAAGATCAGATTGATAATTTGACACTCAGCTACTCAGCATGCCTAGGCGTTGTACGGACTGTATTGCATCGTCTGGGAGGCATACAATGTATTAACAATCATACCAACCATGTAATATTGGTTTTTTGCAAATAGGTGTTTTTTTGCAATTTGCTTCAGGGAGAAAAAATCGCTAATTTTTTTAATAATATCAAACATTTAGCATCTTTTTTTTGCTCTTTACCTTTTGTTTAATAAATAAGCTTTACAAATAAGTCAAATTTGTTTTGCTTGTAACTCTTCCTTTGCCTGATTTTGCATTATCCTTAATTTATGGACATGAGCGTATTTCTTACCCTACACCTTTTTTCCTCAGATAGGATGATCAAAATTTTTATTCCTTTTGATCTCAATCTTATACATATATGTATATATATTGTTACGAAAAATTCGGCGGTTGCGCCTGTATGTAAGCTTTCCGGCATTATGGGTTGCCATAAAATAGTGTATGGTAGGGTTGCCAGATTGGCGACTTTATCGCCCATTTGGCGACCAAATTGGCGATATCCCATGGTCCAATCGGGAAGCTTCTAGAATAACTTCCTGTCGAGATATTTCTCGAAACGTGTCGAACTTAAAGAAAAGCTATATAAACCCTTGCGTTTCTGAGAGCAGTTAGTTGCGAGGAGTTGCGAGTTAGTTGCGAAGAGATTGTGAAGTAGTGTGAGCGTTGTGCTTACTGTGAGTGCTAAGCTACGCGAGAGTTCTGTGAACGGAAAGCAATCGAGTAGTGCTTTGCCGTGAAGCTATCTTTACAGTATAGCTTGACAGTGGATTGGTGATTGTTCCACGGTGTTTTATTAGAAGTTTAGTGTTGCCGTGAAGCTACCTGTACAGTTACAGCCTGAAGCTGTGTTGCTGATTGTTTCAGCGTATTGATTGTAGATTTTCGACGATTTTAAAGATAATTTTGGAACTGTGCTATAAATAGTGATTCCTGTAAATAAATTGTGCTTTTTATTGTTCTGCATCGTGTTTTCATCGGATACTCTCAAATCCACGAACCCGTAATAACGCAACAATATATACAAATGCTGCCTTGAATCGATCGATTCAAGACAGCATTTGCTTTTAATATTTTACTTATTTGCACGCATTTTTCTACCAAAGAGGTTACCATAGTTTTTAAAACAGATTATAGTTATCTACATATAAGTAAAGCGCAACGCATTTATTTTATGCTCCTGCATGTTTTATATGTGTATGATATTTTACTACACTCTCCCGAAACTAAAGATTGCAACTTCTTAAATAGCTAGCATATTCATGGCTCTATTGCGTAAAAGGTACTGTTATCTAGATGAAGATGCAACTATTAAATTGGAAGGTATATTTTAATTTTATAACTTCTATTTTAATTTCAAACGGCTTTCCTATCAATTCTTGTTTTCACTTACAACTTCCTACCAGAATAAGTTTTTGGAATCGCGTTGAATGCAAATGAGTAAGAAGTAGTATTTAAGGAAGGTTCAATTTACTTTGTGAGAGAGAGAGTTAGGAATCCTGAGTAGCATCGGCTAAGTCTTTCTTGAAGCTGTTACGCTAGGCCGTATTATTATGGGCCTTTTGATAGTCGCCGGCTAGTTTAAATTAAGGTCCAACTACGATAGATGTTTGTGTTAGCTTCTGCTAAGTCTCTTAGTTAGTTCTAGTTTAATTCTTATTTCTTTTGAGTTCAAGCTCCAGAAAAGAGGCCGACTGACTGTCCATCTTATTTTGAGTGAAATAAAGGGTAGTTAATCCTTCCTGAGTCTACGTCTTTAGTTACTCGAACTAAGCGATAAGTCGCTTAACAGTTCACAAGGTTCCTCAACATTTCCTTCAAGTAAAACCCTATAAAATGATGATTTCAAATATGATTTGGTGCTTGAAGAATAAGCAAGTTTTAGGTACTCTGAAACGACTTACATACACCTAATAGTTCCAATGCTCATAGAAAATTACAGAAGAATTTTACCATCGATTCTGAATTAAGTTAACTTCGTTATACCTGTTTAGCACTTTCTCAGCTGTAGGGTTTGGTTATGAGTCTTGAGGCAGATACTTCATTAAGGAAGCTGTCTATTTCTTTTCTGTGATTTTTTTATCATTTTTCACTTAAAAAAATAATTTGAGACATGGTGACAACTAACCGAAAACTCAGTCTACGTCTCTGCATAACTGTCAATTAATTCGAAAATCTAAGCAGGAAAACTGACATTGCCAGTACTGTGAAGCTAATGCTGAATACAAATGACTTAAGATCTAGGCGCCACTGGCTTGTTTTTTTTATTTTTAACACCAGAAAAGCACGGTTAAAGAGCTGCATCAATATGCGAGAGATTTTGGAAAGATTTAATATACTCTTCACGAACAATTCAAGATTTGCTCTAGAATCAATGATAACAAAAAACACACAATAACATTGATGAACAACATATGCACAGTATGATAGTATGGATTTATTTTGGGATAACATATCCATTTGTACATGTTTAGGGCGTGCATTTTGACGGCAGAAAATTATGGTATCATGTCTTTGAACTTTTTGCAAAACTTTACATGGCAACCGAGGTTTCAAATGTTTGTTTTGTGGAATAAATGCTCCTCTCCACAAAGCAAAGGTGGTGAATCGACAACGATGATATTTTCCCAAGTGATAGGCAGTGAAATTTTCTGGGATTTATTCTTTTCCATTGAAAACGTCTGTGAGGCATTTTGAGGGAGTATGATGCTCGTCATCTCCTTTCAACTACTCTATAAGAGCCACACTGCTTATAAATGTTAACTGTTACTCTCTACTGCACTAGGCTTAGTTGAAGGAATGAAACGAAAATTCAGAGAAGGTCACATCCAACATTAAGACTTGTTTCATTCATACTGTTGTACTACACATAAAACGGTTTTAAAGTATATTAATTTAAATGAGTTAAAACGCCGCTCAGACGGGAAAGCGGTTAATGACTCTGACTGCCATACCGAAGGGCCCGGGTTCGAATCCTGTCGAAAGCAAGGATGCAATTTGTCCGTCCCCTCAGGAGGCAACGTTGGGCCACCTATTAGATGACTCCATAATAGAGTAACACCGCTTCCAGCATTTGTAGAGGCCAATGGCTATAAAAAGCTAAGAGCCTGGCGTTGGAAGAAAATGCTAGAACCTGCCATCTAAAATATATTTTCTCTATTTTTATCATACTAATGAATATAACAATTAACTACTTCATAGTTTAATTCCGATTATACACAATTATATACAACATTTCGACAACAGTATACAACAATGTAGAAAATAAACAATCTTACAAAAGTGCAGAAAATAAAAGCGGAACTGTTTTAAACTCGTTTTTGTTTTCATGTGAGAAAAATAAAAGTAACGTTTTACAAGCTAATGAGAAATGAAAATAAAGTTAAAAAGCTTTCTATTATGATAATGAAAATAAAAAGCAAATAAATATGTCAGTTTGACAGTAATAGTAGCAAAAACAAAATAATAACATTAGTAATAAGAAATCAGAGGGGAAGATAAAGAAAAGTAATATTAAGATAAAACGTTTTTTTTTTTAAATTTTGGAATTTACTGTTTTGATTGTAGGATTTTGACCTGAATCTCATAATACTCTAGAACAACGGTTCTCAATCTTTTGACTAACGCCTACCACCTAAATAAAAATGGAAAAACTTTCGCACCATCACTACATTTTACAATGATTTTTCAGTTTCGCAATAGAAATATTAGAAAAATATATTTTGTCATTTGCGCAACCTATTCGCTATTTATATTAAATATGTACACATAAAAATATTAGATTAATTGGTTACCATTTTAATTATCAAAACTCAAGTTATAGTACTTTAATTTTAAAATTTTGCGTGAAATCTGAGCATGTTTGAGAGAAATCAATGTCTTTACGCTTGGTCTTACTTCACTTAGTTTTAACCGTAAATTAAGATCCACTTTTAATTTTGTTCTTATTTAATTTTCATATATACCATGGTAGAAAATCCTTGTTCACACAAATAGGTTATGCAAAAAGGCAATAAAAATTTAAGAGCTTTATTTGAAATGTCTTTAAATTCTTTTTCTCTGTTTACCAAAAGTTGACAAGTGTGTTATTTTTGAAATCTTCAGTTAGAGTTCGATCACCGGAAATTTCTATCAGTTGTTCGTTTTCTTCACGAGATAAAATTTCTAGTGCGTTTGAACAAAACAGATTTGTAATCCAATTTTTTTTCATAATCCTCGGAAAAATACATGTTGAAATTATTTATCAATCAAAAACAACGATGTTTAATGTCGGATGCTATTTCTTCTTTTATTTTCAAATTATTTTCGGTTAGAAAATACTCTAAAAGTAAAAAAAAAGGCTTAAAATATTATTATGCAATTCTTTGATTATTAGCTAGAATTTTTTTGTCATAGCATTTATTTCATCTCTAATAGTAAGCAAATTAACACTTTCTCCTTGCAATCCTAAATTTAGTTCATTTAACTTTCCAAAAATATCAGCTAAATATGCTAAACGCGCCAACCATACTTCACTAAATAAACGTTTTTAAATCGTACATATTCTTGAATTTAAAGCTCGACTGTTAATAAAATTAATAATTTTCGAAGCTTGATTCGAAACGATTTTCAGGTTTTTGGGGATTGTTTTGGCTACTAAAGTTTACCGATTAATGGAGCAGTGAGTAAATTTAGTTTCAGGTGCGACTTCCTCTATTTGAGAAATAACACTGGAATATTTTCCTGTTAAAGTCCAAGCTCCGTCACAGCACTTATTCCAAGGAATATCATTCTCAGACATAATATTGTCAATTACTTTGAATTTGCAGTTGTTCTATCACAAAATAAATACTTTTCGGCAATTCGTGTACCTTCTTCGAAACTTATGTAAACTAATAATTGAACAAAGGTTTTCGTTGAATAATGTTAAAATGATATCTTTAGCTGTTGATAAAATAAGGTTTTCTCCAATGCTGATGAGCCTTGATCAGTCTTGCCAATACTTATGCTTGCTAAGTAACTTGCTCCAAAGCTTTTTCACTTGAAGTAACAAAACCATTCATTACTTGTTTACTATTTTTGAACTTCGATGATGTCCTCTTAAAATGTACTTCAGATTTATCATTTAAAATGGCGTGGTCAGATTCAAGATGTCTTTTAAGAAAGGATGGCTTCATGCTTTGATTGGATAATAGTTTACTGCAAATAACACATTGAGGTTGAAACCCATTTCATCTCCATTCCAAGTAAAACCAAATGATAGTAGATTGTCCTTGGATCCATCACCTGTCAATCTTCACTTTTTCGCTTAGTCAATCCTAGCAATTTTTCCATTTTGAAAATCTAGGTCTGTTTTATTATTTTATTCACAACTATATAAATGCATAATATATTACGAGGTCTTCAAAAACAAACGACTATACTCTGAAATCGCATAGAAAGGTAAGGAATACAAAGCAACAAGAAGACAAAATACCTGCTGTTGGAGACAGTAAATCGACATAAAAAAGATTCTAATTGAAAAGAGAGCAATAAGAGCCCGGAAAGGAGGCGAATAAAGTATAGACATACTAATAAATCGATCGGCTCTAAAATAATTAATGAGATACTATTATCTTTTCATAGGAACTTATTTTTATTTCCTGTTAAATACAACATCCATTTCTATTACTACTTCTAAAACCATCATTTATGACAAATTTTGTTATGCCTATGGGTAAAAGAATATTTTGTGAAAATAAAAACGGATTATTTTGTTAAAATCTATGAGCGGCTATGGACCCTGAACAAAGCTCAGATTGCCTAAATTTACGAGTGTGTTATGGAGAAATAACTTTAATAGGATATTGTGGTATTTAAATTTTAAATTTAATAGTTAAAAATACTTGATTTCTTTACGTACCACCTACTTTTCTCTTGCGTACCACCAGTTGAGAATCGCTACTCCAGAACTTTTAAATTGCTAAAATGCCAAACATATATGGCTTAGGGGAGAGTTTCATCTTTGTTATGGAAGTGCTCCTTCTGGTATAAAATAATATTAGCTGAAGCTTTAAATCGAACTAAAATTTTTATTAGTATCTATGCTCTTGATAAAATATAAAATTAAACTTACAATTTAAGATCATATGCATCTATCAGGATTCAGCTGAAAGTAAACTAAAATATTAATAATAAACTTTCTTGCTTCTGAATTTAACTATTTAAAAGTTGTTCCTGTGTACCAATCTCATCGATTTAAGGTAAAATTTTCTCAGCTGAAGACTTAATTCAATTTACCCAGGATTTGGCTCTGCAGGCAATTTTAATTATTGCTGTCAAATGAAACGAAGTTAGATCGAACTGTCGGGGATCTATTTGTTGGGTGTAGCTGCGCACTGCTGACTTTTACGTCTTTACTCACATATTCTTCTGATAATTTGAATCTTCTAGACAGTTGAGAGAAAGAAAGAGAATGTAGGGTAAATGCTGAATCAAATTTTAAAAATTAAGTCTTACATTATTGGAACAAAGATATCTTCGATGCTTTAAACAGTCTACAGCAGGGGTTCCTTAACAAAGGAGTAATTCCACTTAGGGGGAAATTTCCTAATATCAGGAAGGGAATGCGGTCGGTCTTTTATTAAACTGTTAAGTATTTAGTTAATAATAGTTAAGAAGTGGTAAAAGTTATAAAAGTTAGTTAATGTTAATTAAGAATATAAAACACTACTTCTATTGAAGTTTGGGCATTTACCAACATTTTCCATACTTTTTGTTAATTTATAAAACACAGTAGAGTTCCTCACTATTATTCTATTAAATTAAATGTTGAGGAATCTCGTGAACTGTTAAGCGACTTATCGCTTAGTTTATTCCTTTATTTCACTCAATAATAAGATGAACAGTCGGCCCCTTTCTTCGGGCTTACAACAAAGCCTCCATTTAGGCTTAAAAAATCTCTACATATAATAAAAGGAAGAGTCTGTGTGTGTGTCTTTCGTTCGTGCTGCGTATACGCTAATAGACCCAGGGCTAGAAAATTTGGTACATAGGATGCATCTAGACAAGGGCCAGTGCACCTCAAAGAGAGTTTTTTAAAATTCGAATGAGTTTGTTTTTATTTTATGTTTTTTTGATGAAAAAGCATTAAATCGATGCCGCGCAGCCATTGTTGCTGATACATCACTGTTGCCATTGTTGCTGATATCAGCATTGTTGCCACTCGGAAAAATGAGGGTAATATTTCTGTGCAGTTTTGAAATAATAAGAACTAACTATATCTAACTAAGAGACTTAGCCGAAGCTAGCACAAATATCTATCGTAGTTGGCCCTTAATTTAAACTAGCCGACGACTATCAAAAGGCACGTAATAATGCGGCCGAGCATAACAGCTTCAAAAAACATTTAGCTGAACGGCAAACCGACGCTACTCAGGATTGTTAGCTCTCTCTGTCGAAGAAAGTTGAATCTTCCTTAAATACTACTCCTTACTCATTTGCATTCAACGCGGTTCTAAAATATCATTCTGGTAGGGAGTTGTAAGTTGAAAGGAGGAACAACAGGAAAGCTAATCAAATGAAAATAACTATAACAAATATAACTGTTATAAAATTAAAATACACCTTACAACACGTTAAAAAAATCTAAAATAAATGCATATATGTATTTTTCAAATTTTGAAATGGAGCGTGTATGCGGGAAGGATAATGATACTCTAGCAATGGCGAAAAGGGTGCAAGGGGCAAAAAAAGTTGAGAGCCGGTGGTCTAGAGCTTACATGAAATCCATTTTATCATCCATTACTGAAATAATATTATGCTTCAGGATGTCAGTAATTTTGTTTTTATTTTAATAAATGAAATCTTTCGTGGTATACATACTGCTTTAATTCCGTTTCCAAACGAGCTATTTTGGCATCCAGTGTGTCCTTCGGATTTCCTTCTGACTCTTTCTCTTCTCCAATTAAAATGTCATTTTCTGTCACGACGGAACATGCAATTATATCTTGAGTAAATGTTTTCTTCAACAATTTTCCTTTACCCTCTTGGAGGCACTGACTGTCCTTTTGATCCTTTCCAAGTTTTTCCATCATGGCCTCTAATCCGCCATTATCTTGCGCCTCAATTCCTGACGTGTCCTCTTTTCCCATGGTACCTGATAGGTCTTCATGAACTGACATGGTATTAGATGTACTTTTACCGTTCGAAATATTCCCTGATGATTTAAACTCTCTTTTCAAAATTTCTGATGGACTATTATCGTCAAGCTTTTTTGTAGTTCTTGATGAATAATTTTCTTCTAGCCGGCTAACTGTTGCGCAGTTATCTTCTAGCGCAGATTCACATAGACTGCTTTCATCTTGATCGTTCTTAGATGTGACATTGTTTTTGATTAAGTACCTCGAATGGCCATCCTCTTGATGGATGCTTTTCAATATCGCGCGTTTATCCTCAAGAGTTCCTAACGGATCTCTTTCCAACATCATTTCCGAACTTCGATCAGCAGTGTCTGATGTAGCATCTGTTGCTTCTAATGTTAATGCATCTGTTGCTTCTAAAATATTCTCATGAGAAAGGGTATTGCCTGTTATTTTTTGACCAGAAGTTTCCATTTTTGATGTTTCAGGTGGAAGAAACTCCAAACTATTAATTGTATGACTTGTTATGGTAAAAGATATATATGCCGTTTCCCGGTGTTCTTGATATTTATCTAAAAAACAGAAAACAAGTTTTTAGATCAATATCAAGAAGCAAGTGGAATACATGTTCTTTATTCGTAGATCAGTTTACTAATTAATGTTCTACCTTTTCTGAAAATACAGCCGAGCCTTCATTAACGCACACTCAACTTTAGAGGACAAGTTCCATTATTGGACAGTTTTTGAAGGCCTTCGAAAAAAGAGACCACTTCTATTTATCGGCCACTTCATGCCAATGGATTAAAGCATTGGTACCATGAGTGTTCCATGACAGAAGGTTCGACTATACGTAATTATAAACACTTGCATTAAAATTAAATAGCTGACTGAATCATGCTACATTAAGACTTCACGTGCTCCTGCATTTTTACTTTTTCGGCGTAGCTTTCTCTTAAAACCCGTAACGCGCTGCATTGCACGGGGGAAAAAATTTGAATTATAAATCCACTAAAAATATCTTACTAAATACAAAATTCGTAACAATACATATTGTTACTTCCTTGTACGAAGTAAAGGAAGTACTTCATTGTACGAAATAAAATCCAGGGTATCATATTTCAACGAAAATACCCATTTTGATGATTATCGACCGCTATCGAATGCAATTTAACGATGTTTTTGCGTGATATCCGTATGTAAGGACAGAATAAGGGGCTCTTTTTCCACCAAAAAATTATAAAACTGATTTAAAATTGACTGAAGAGATAGTTTCATGTTGTTTGTGCGTACGTACGTATGTATATATGCATGTATCTCGCATAACTTAAAAACAAATAGCCTCAGAAAGTTGAAATTTTGTATATAGGACTGCTATAACATGGAGATGTGCACCTCCTATTTTGGTGCAATCGTCTGTGCCGAAAGCATATAAATAGATATATAATTCACAATAAATTATAATAATAAAACTTTCCATATACCATCTCCAAGGAACAGAAATTCAATTTACAATCATCATCATAAAGGTATTTTTCAGAATTTTAAAAAGAATTGAAAAAAAAATTTCTAGTCCTCCTTTGCTTTAATATATATCCACTCTCTTACTCGGCTCAGTGAGCTCAATTTCTTTATTCTTATATATTTGTAAACTGTGCATTTTTTGCTTTAAAAATGATTGAATTATGTTGTTCTTATCTTCCCTTTAAGGTTTTTATGCCTTTAGTTAACCTGCGCGTTGTAGTTGTAGAATTATCAACAATTTAAAAGTTGTTTAAGTTCGGCTGAGCCTAATCATGAATTTATTTGTTGTGGACGTTATGCTGAGTTAATATATGGAATAAATAACTTAAATAAGAATTCCAGAATGGAATAAGCATAATTCAATTCGCGATAATAAAAGAAAACGTTACTTTATTGTTGCGAAGCTTAGTTTTTCTAGACTGGCAACAAATCCACTATTCCGCTAAGTTTCAAATGTAAAAAAATATGGCTGCTATGGTACAAAATCTGATGTTTACACCACGTGACTTCCTTGTACCGAATATTAAATTATTCGCATCTTTTTTTAAGCATTTCGTTTAAAGTTATTAGATTGAATTAAATCTATTTCATCGATAGCCACAATAGAATAAATGCATGCTTTAAAATTCACTATATTTGTTTACCATAGCGACACTCTGGCGCTAGGTTCAGTTAACAGCGTTACATCTCATTCATTTTATAACTCAGAATGCAGAAAAATTATGTATATGATCTGAAGAATTCTCTAATCATTGCCACATGTTCTATTCAAATACTACTTTGAATCTAAAATGATATATGAAAGAAATTTAAAAGAATTTTCACGGACGATTCAGTATTTCTCATTTAGTTAATTCAGTTTCACTTCTCTCGCTTCGCAACAAGGCAAAAATACATAAAAACTCAAAATATCTATATTAAAAATTATATAATAATCAACTAAAAGAATAACGCGATGCCGTAGAATATTACTAACAAGAACTCTATCAATTTAGCAACGTAGTCTTCAGTAGGCACAACACGCTCTGATTCTACCTTCTATAACCTTCCTTTAAATACTCTTTTCTTTCTACTTCATTTGAATATCCCGCGAGCTAGAAATTTACATTCTGGCAGGAAATGGAAATGAGGAAAATAGGAATGCGGTTTAACATTAAAAAACTGGTTAGAAATTAAAACTGTATCCTATCAATTCTTTTTTACAGTTTAAGTTTTCTAGAGTTTCTTTCACTCTAAAATTAGTAACTGGCAATATTGAAAATATTCTTAATTCAAATACGATTTAACTAAAACGTAAGTTTCCTGAATTATGTTTAGAAGATGTGATTTCGGTTTACTGGCCAGAACTATTAAAATAGCAAGACTTTTAAAATTAGATATTTCCGATGGATTACCTGGATCATTTATGTCATTTGGTCTGGAAATTAAGATCTACGACTTTTAAACTTTGATATCTCTACTTTATTTGTAAGATTAAAATTTCTTTCATTTCCACTGTGAAAAATATTTGCCTGAAACAATTTTCTATTATATCTGTTTTTTTTAATTGGCAAAGCATACAACGGCTGTCTGTCTAAGCAGTCAAATGCCTTCGTGGAGGACTTTCGAATGGAAACTGGATCATATTTAGGTTACACTTGAGAAAAAAAACGAAAATATCTGTGCAGCTAACTTATTCATTGAGATCCGATGTTGGATTAATGTATCTGTTAAGCGTGTAGTTTTTACATCTTTAAATTGTTTTTATTGCTAGACTGCAAATCTTTGTTTATCTTTTATTTTTCTGGCAGTAGAAAATTCAACGAAGGCATATCTAAAATTTTAAATTGATTCACTGAAACAGATTATTAGTCTAACCCACTGACTGATCTATTATTTGATGCCTTGTAGGAATTTGAACTTTATATAATTTTAAGGTGATAATGGCGAGCTGAAAATTATATAAAATGTATGATAGAGATTTTTCTATTCCCCAGCCGATACAGATGTTTATCGGCGAAATGGCTTATACTATCGGCATGTTTCTTAGACTTTTGTCTCATCCGTGAATTTCTTAAGTGAAACTTACCTTACATGGAAATAATACGTAACCTCTTTGCAACTTTATCAGACTTACGTTGCTTAACTCAAGCTTCATAACACTTAAACACTCCCTAGAAATTCAAATATTACAACTGACCAGGAAACGCTGCAGGTGAATAAAATTTTAAAACGTATTTCGAATGAATTTAAATAAATAAATAAGCACTGAATAATTCATCTTAATTCCCTTCACTGAGATGATCAAAATACTTGAGACTCGTTAGTAGCCATTCACAGCAAGCACTGATGCGATGCATCACGAACACGTTTAAGTTGAGTAAAAGAAGATGGTTTGTTATGCTTGTGATCTCTGATCTTTGTTAAAAATGTGAGTTGGTGTTTTTCCCACTGTTTAAGGAAGCGGTCGAGGACGTAAATGTCTTGATAACGTCTATATTATTCATTGAGAACGAGCGGAAAATGAACGACTTATTTTACAAAATCATATTATTCATTGTTCGTGTGAACGTTCAGTTTTAACTAAGTATAGCATTAAGCAATTCCATTTTATTACATCATAAATGAATTTTCCAAAACTTGGACAAAATTTAGTTTAACCTCATGTTTTTAGATAAAAATCGTAAACATTTGTCCATAGGTAACATCTGCTAAATTTCTCAGAAAGAAAAATGATGAATTGCTGCTCTATTTCAGATGTACACTGCGAAAAAAAAATGGGACAGTTCTCTACCTCCCATCCTACTTGGCCGATTGAAGAAATTCAAATTGCGTTTCTCATGTCTCGTAAGCGCGACTTAGGATTTGCATTAGATATATATATATAGCATTGTTCAAATAGAGGTATTTTGGCACAAAATCGGACTTTTTATGAAATGACATGCCAAGGTTTTTCCATATTTCGATTCTATGACTCAAATTATGCCAAACTTTTAAGTTTTGTAAACATCGCACGAGTATTTTTTAAAAAATTAGCTCTCTAAATTTTAGCTCCTCCATGTTAATTCTATTTGGTATGTACTTATTAATATCTCTTTTTTTTATGAAACTTATTTGATTCCTTCTTACACAGTTCGAAATTTAGGATCATTCCAAATAAAATTCGCCCATTTTTTATGATTTAATTTTAAAATTTGTATTTTCAAATAATTTTTATAAATTTTTCGAAAAAAACTTTGAATTATAACCTATAAAATTTTTACGATCACTTAAAATAGTTGTATTTATAAGCACACCTGCAGAAAATTAGAACTTTTTATTCAAAATTTCCGAAGATATACTTGGACTTATATATTGGCGCATTTTGAAATTTGGCATATTTGTTGAAAGCGATAATAACGAAAAAGTGGTTTATGCACTTTGTTAAAATTATTTGAAACAAGGAACGACGTGACTCTTTTTCTGCTTATGTACAGTGTTAAAAGGTAAAACGATGTGACCTTTTTTCTTCTGCACAATGGAAGGGATAGGAAAATAGGTTGCCATGTATTTAAAAGTTCGCCAAGTGAATTGTTCTTGGAGCAAACTGAAAAAAATTCGCCAAGTTAAATTTTAAAATTTCTCTGTAAATTTCGCACCAAATTTTACAAAATTTAATATTTAGGCATAGTCGTAGAATCGAAATATGGAAAAAAATTGGCATGTTATTTCAGAAAAAGACTCATTTTGTGTCAAAATCCCTATGTTAGAACAATGCTGTATATAAATCTAATATATATCCTAAGTCGCGCTTTCGAGACATGGAAAACACAATTTGAATTTCGTCAATGGGCCCAGTAGAACGGGAGAAATAGAACTGTCCCAATTTTTTTTTTACTCAGTGTACATTCAAGTAGAACAAAATTAAAATTTCGAAATTCTAAATACGTTGTCTGCAGTCATCCAAATTCGACTTGAATATTTTGAAATGTAATCTTATGTCTGTGTTTGTATTTGCAATATAAATTAGTCGAACTAAAACGGCAAATTTAAACTTTTAAATAAAGAACTACATTTTTCAAACTAAGAAGTTTCCCCTAATTTGTTGCAATTATCAAATTTCGTTGTCTTATCAAATTTTTTATTCAGGTAGCTAAAGAGTAAATTTAATTTTCAACTAATTTTTCCTTATGAAATTAACTGATTTTCTCATATTTGAAATTCAGGAAGAAACTTTTGGAAACGTAAATTATTTGATGCATACTTGTCAGAGAAGAGGTTTTGGCTAAAAATCTTCTATTTTTAAAGGTTTGCAAGCAATAAGTATTCATTTAAGCTTTGGAATAAAATGGAAAAACGTATGGTAATAACCATATCTAGCACGATGTATATCACAACAAAATACTTCTTCTTTCATTTCTTTTTTATGTGATATTTCAGATAAATGTGTATAAATTTATATATGCAGGAAAATTCGTTTGCGATAACATGATTAAGAACAAAATGTTTTATTATGTGTCTTATCTTTCTCAAAATATATATCCAATTGATTTAACAGCAATTACAGTTCCTGAAAATTAACATATTACTTACCTAAGAAGCTTTAAAATCATATAACATATTGTTCCGACAGTTCAAAGATGACCTGCAGGAAAATATCGCAAATATTTTTACGAAATTTATGTCAAAAACCTTCATAGGCATACTGTTTATAAAGATGAACAGATTATTGAATACATTTGAAAAATTACTACATTTAAATTAAGAGGCACATAGGTTTTGTAAAGATATTAAAATCAAGAACATTGAAAGAGAAAACGTGGAATGCTGCCATAATCCAGCAATTCAAAATAGTATATGCTTTGAAAAGTTCCATCGTCTGCGGATGGGAAATAATAAAGCTGTTCTATGATTACCTTTAGGTTTTTAAGGAGAAGTTTTCTTCTTTATCATGATTCTTTACAAGAGTAATATCCGTTCAAAATAAAATAGATTATCTTACATGTTATGTTGATAAAATTGAAAGACGAATAATATCGCAGAAAATTGCAGTACACTTTTCTGGGAAATTCATATTAAAATAAAATATTTTTATACTTTCTCACTAATGTATATTTAAGTCAAGAACTGACCTTACCTGCTTTAAAAGGCAAATAAGGGAAGTAAAATGGAAACAAGGATGAGATTTTGTTTTGCAGTACTTGAACATGTATTCCTCAGTTCAGAAATTCTTTAGATCTGAATGAAAACTGGCGTGATGCAGTGTTCTTTATTTTCTGTTTCAGTCTCATTTGTCTTCAAACCTGGTATCCATGGCAATTCTTCGTATTGTACATACATCGACATGTAACGCTTTTATCATGTGAGGTAAGTTTTCTGTTACTTAATGAAAATTCTCCACGGAATTTTTGATATTCTTTTTCAGGAGAGAAGTAAAATGTCGAATGTTTAACTAACAAAAGTTCTTTACCATAATGAGCAATGTAATTTTTCTTCCATATTTAAATTTTAAGCCCAAAGGACATTAGCCCAGAAGGGCTATTAATTTCGTTTCGGCATTTTGCGTTGGTTCACTATAAATGTCGGTTCACTATTCAAATTGTTGCCACCAAATATTAGAGCCCTGTGTAATATTTAAAGAAATTAAATAATGAAGAATCTGCATAACTATATATATATACATGTTTCTCGCACTGTGATAAAACAACGGTACCTAGAGCCATCCAGTTTTTAATAACGTAATCTTCCACTGATCTTCCATGGGCATCTGGAAGCCCGAATTTGAAATTTGAAATTTGTTTTATTATCGTTTTTATACTTTGTAACACTTTAACGAATTTTTGATTAACAAACTCGACGATTTCAAAGTAAGCAACGACAACACCCTACGAAAAAAAAATTTTTTTTTGTCTCCAGCGCACGAGACTGTATATCGGAAATTCTAAAGATATGCTCATTTTAAAATTACTTTGCGATATTGCTATTGAATTGAATTTTATGGTTTAAGTGCGAAGAACATGATATTTAATAAATAAAGGCAGCACACAAAACGTTAAAAACGTCCCTTTGGGGGTAATGTAAAATCTGAAAGCTTTCAGATTTTTTTATTGTTTTATTTTATCACGTTTCTAGTATGAAAACTTCATTTTTACTAACGCATAATTTTTTTGATGAATAACATTCGATATGGAAATATTCCGTTTAATCAAAACTCGGGTTAACCGAATGTGGAGAAAGATAACAATGAATCAAGCTTCTGCTATACTGAAACACTGAATTAGTCATTATAGCCCGAAAATTAAGTTATTTCGATGTTTTATCCACTTTTTACGTTCTTATTCGAAGTAAAGGAAGTATGGTAATCGAGTAAAATTTCGCGTATCATATTTAAACGAAAATATCCATTTGGATCGCTCTTGAATCCATTTGAGCGATATTTTTGCTTGACAGCTGTATGTACGGACAGAATAAAGAACTCTTTGTTCCAAAACTGACTGTAAAATAGATTTTAAATGGATTCAGAAGAGATGTGTTTCATGACGTCTGTATACGGACTTACGTATCTTGCATAACTCAAAAACGAGTAGATGCGACTGCTATAACATGTATATGTGTATTTCCCTTTACGTAGCAATTGGCCTCACCAAACGTATTGCCACTGTGTTACTCGGCTCGGTGAGCTCAGATTTTATTCTTATATTTTGATAAACTGTGACTTTTTTCTTTAGAAATGATTGATTTATGTTGATCTTATGTTTCGGTTAAGGTTTTTAAGCCTGTAGTTAATCTGCATGCAATAGTTCCAGAATAATCAACAATTCAAAAGTGTCGCTACGCCTAACGTGGCCGTCATTTGTTTACAGTTGAAACTCTTAGTAGAATAATGAATTTAGTCAGTGCATGCATTAACTTCAGTGTCTTTCTGCCCAGTGTGACCAAAAGTTAACTGTCAGTTTTGTGTACCGAAAATTTTGTCTTCCTGTCCGCTGGCCGAGTTGCTTGTTTTTGCGTAGAACCTCTAATTTTAATTGTGAAAAAAATTTAACTGTTTTTAACTACATTTGGTATTTTAGGATTTTCTGTATTTTACAATTTTTAATAAAAATTGAGTTTTTATGTATTTTTGCCTTGCTGCAAAGTGACAACTGAATTCATTGAATGAGAAATATATCTCTAATGAAATTCAAGTATATAAGTTTAAATGAAGTGCTACAAACGATTGTATAATTTAATAGGCCGTACTAGGAAGTTATGGGGTGTTTGTTCACATGAGATATTTTCAATATCATTAAAGGAGGATGGAAAATAGTTCATAATACAATTAAATACTGTATGCAAATACAATAGACTATGCAATCTCGATATATCAGAGGACGTTTTTGCACCTATGCTCACTGGTGTGTTATATCAATTAAAATTCATGTTCTCTGAAAATGAGTTCTTTGCCGAAAACGGGTTATTCATATTAAGATTTACCTTTTTTTAAATCCTAGTGCTTACACATAAGAATAAACATAAAAAATCTGATGTAAACACCACATGACTTACTTGTACGGAATATTTGAATTGAATTAAATCTACTTCATCGATAGCGTATGAACCACAATAGAATAAATGCACTCTTTAAAATTAATTATATTTGTTTACCACAGCGACACTCTGGAGCTAGCTTCACTTAACAGCGTTACATCTCATTCATTTTATAACTCATTTTATAACATCAGAATGCACAAAATTATGTATATCATTTGGAGAATTACCTAATCGTTCCACATGTTTCATTCAAATACTATAATAAATCTAAAACGATGTGTAAAAGAAATTAAACAAACAATTTAAAAAAAACAGTTTTTCACAGACGATTCAGTTCTCATTCAATTAATTCAGTTCTCACTTCTCTAAAAATACATAAAACCTCAAAATATCTGTATTACAAATTACGAAATGAATGTTAAACACATATTTCCTCGAATAAATTCCGGAATGGATTAAGCATGATTTAATTCGCAGTAATGAAAGAAGGCATCATCTTTGTTGTTGCGAAGCTTAGTTTCTCTAGATTGGCAATGAATCCAATATTCTCCTAAGTTTCAAATGTAAACAAGTATGTCAACCATAAGAAAAATGATTAGGCTTAGCCACACTTAAACAACTTTTAAATTGTTAATAATTCTACAAATCTTGCATGCAAATTTGCTAAAGGCATAGAAATCTTAACCGGAAGGTAAGAACAACGTAATTCAATTATTTTTAAAGCAAAAAATGTACAATTTACCAACATATAAGAATAAAAAAACTGAGCTCACTGACCCGAGTAACAAAGTGGATATATATTGTTGCGTTTTTACAGGTTCGTGGATTTGAGAGTATCCGATGAAAACACGATGCAGAACAATAAAAAGCACAATTTATTTACAAGAATCACTATTTACAGCACAGTTCCAAAATCACCTTTAAAAGCGTCGAAAATCTACAATAAATACGCTGAAACAATCAGCAACACAGCTTCAGGCTGTAACTGTACAGGTAGCTTCACGGCAACACTAAACTTCTAATAAAACACAGTGGAACAATCACCAATCCACTTTCAAGCTATACTGTAAAGATAGCTTCACGGCAAAGCACTATCTAGATTGCTTTCCGTTCACAGAACTCTCGCGTAGCAGCTATTCTCACAACTAATCACACTGCTCGCAACATGCAACAACTTCGCAACTTACTTCGCAACTCGTAACAACTAACTCTTCTCGCAACTAACTGCTCTCAGAAACGCAAGGGTTTAAATAGGTTTTCTTAAAGTTCCACACGTTTCGAGAAATATCTCGACAGGAAATTATTCTAGAAGCTTCCCGATTGGACCATGGGATACCGCCAATTTGGTCGCCAAATGGGCGATAAAGTCACCAATCTGGCAACCCTACCATACACTATTTTATGGCAACCCTAGTGCTATGCCGGAAAGCTTACATACAGGCGCAACCGCCGAATTTTTCGTAACACTGCCCCCTCCCAAGGACTGCACGTCCCGGGCAGTACAATCCTTGATCAGAAGCATAATTCGATACATACAAAAGGTAATAAAACAAACAAATAACATAACTAAAGAAACAAATATTTACATTATATACAAATTATATACACAAGTTAAACACATAACAATTTTAAACTATACTACTAAAGTTCAGAATGGATTTTAGCCTTAGGCTTTTCACTAAGTTATACCCGGGTCAAATACTTTTCCACGGCAGTTCTCAGATATATTTCTGTTTTTCATATCACAGTCTGAAGATTCAGTCATTTCAGACTTTTCTTGCACAGGAAGATCTGAAACAGTTCGTTCACCACTCTGTAGTTTATTCGCACCGTGGGTACAGTTCACCTCGATACTCACAGCAGAAGGTACTTGCTTATTTACCTCTATTTCCTGAAAGCGAGTTCCGATGTTTACACCAGGACCATGAATACAATCCGATCCTTTACAAACAGAAGTATCCTGGTTTAGAATCGAGTCCATGTCTACACAATCTTCATTATAAGACACACATACAGTTTCCGAAGTAGGCAAATTTTCTTGCAATACTGGATCACTCTGCGTAGGCTGTACATCAGCTTCTTCCATCTCAGAGTCACATGAGTTATCAGATGGTTCAATACTTGCTAACTGCGACTTCGTAACTTCACTATCAGTTTCTATGATCTCGACAGTCGCATTTTCATTTTCTTCTGTCTCTACTTCAGGCACTTGAGAATCAAAAGCTTCCTTCCCGTCTTTTATTTCTTCATGCTTTCCTCCTTTTCCTTTGACCCCGTTAGATGTTTCATCCATGATTTCTGGATCTTTCTCCAACACTCCACCAGCTACTTCCTCCGTTTCTTCATCCTCTGACTCTTCAGATGCCACTTTGATTTTCGCATCTTCTTTTATGGCTCCAGTTTCTTCTGCAAGCTCCTCTTTCATCTGTTGGAGTTGCTCTCGTAAATTTTCTCGGCCGACTTTCCTCTTTTCGCGCTCGGCCTTCATCTCGGCTATCATCTCTTCATAGCCAGCTTTTATCTCTTGTTTCATCTCTTCATATCTGGCGTTCATCTTTTCTTGTCCGGCTTTCATGTCTTGTTTCATCTCTTCTTGTCTGGCGTTCATCTTTTCTTGTCCGGCTTTCAGAGCTGCTAACATGTCCACTTTCAGAGCTGCTAACATGTCCATCAAAGCATTCATTTCCTCCGCCATTGCTTTCTCCTGTAGACGGGTGACGGGCATTCACTCTCAAATCCCACTTCTGACACCAGTTGTTGCGTTTATACGGGTTCGTAGATTTGAGAGTATCCAAAGAAAACACGATGCAGAACAATAAAAAGCACAATTTATTTACAGGAATCACTATTTACAGCACAGTTCCAAAATCACCTTTAAAAGCGTCGAAAATCTACAATAAATACGCTGAAACAATCAGCAACACAGCTTCAGGCTGTAACTGTACAGGTAGCTTCACGGCAACACTAAACTTATAATAAACACCGTGGAACAATCACCAATCCACTGTCAAGCTATACTGTAAAGATAGCTTCACGGCAAAGCACTATCTCGATTGCTTTCCGTTCACAAAACTCTCGCGTAGCTTAGCAGCTATTCTCACAATAATCACAACGCTCACAGTACTTCACAATACTTCACAATCTCTTCGCCACTAACTGCTCTCAGAAACGCAAGGGTTTATATAGCTTTTCTTTAAGTTCGACACGTTTCGAGAAATATCTCGACAGGAAGTTATTCTAGAAGCTTCCCGATTGGACCATGGGATATCGCCAATTTGGTCGCCAAATGGGCGATAAAGTCGCCAATCTGGCAACCCTACCATACACTATTTTATGGCAACCCTAGTGCTATGCCGGAAAGCTTACATACAGGCGCAACCGCCGAATTTTTCGTAACACTGCCCCCTCCCAAGGACTGCACGTCCCGGGCAGTACAATCCTTGATCAGAAGCATAATTCGATACATACAAAAGGTAATAAAACAAACAAATAACATAACTAAAGAAACAAATATTTACATTATATACAAATTATATACACAAGTTAAACACATAACAATTTTAAACTATACTACTAAAGTTCAGAATGGATTTTAGCCTTAGGCTTTTCACTAAGTTATACCCGGGTCAAATACTTTTCCACGGCAGTTCTCAGATATATTTCTGTTTTTCATATCACAGTCTGAAGATTCAGTCATTTCAGACTTTTCTTGCACAGGAAGATCTGAAACAGTTCGTTCACCACTCTGTAGTTTATTCACACCGTGTGTACAGTTCACCTCGATACTCACAGCAGGAGGTACATGCTTATTTACCTCTATTTCCTGAAAGCGAGTTCCAATGTTTACACCAGGACCATGAATAGAATCCGATCCTTTACGAGCAGAAGTATCCAGGTTTAGAATCAAGTTCTTGTCTGCACAATCTGCACTATAAGACACGCACATAGATTGCGAAATGGGTAAACTTTCTTGCAATGCTGGAGCACTCCGCGTAAGTTGTGCATCAGCTTCTTCCATCTCAGCATCACATGAACCTGTGATGTGAACATGTGAACACATCTCATCAGATCGTTCAATGCTTGCTAATTGCGACTTCGTAACTTCATTATTAGTTTCTATGATCTTGACAGTCGCATTTTCATTTTCTTCTGTCTCTACCTCAGGCACGTGAGCATCAAAATCTTCGTTCTCGCCTTTTATTTCTTCATGTTTTTGTTCTTTTTCTTTCATCCCGTTGGATGTTTCATCCATAATTTCTGGATCTTTCTCAGACACTCTACCAGCTACTTCCTCCGTTTCTTCATCCTCTGACTCTTCAGATGCCATTTCTGCGATTTCCGCATCTTCTTTTATGGCTCCAGTTTCTTCTGCAAGCTCCTCTTTCATCTGTTGGAGTTGCTCTGGTACTTTTTCTCGGCCGACTTTCCTCTTTTCGCGCTCGGCCTTCATCTCGGCTATCATCTCTTCATAGCCAATTCTTATCTCATCATATCCGGCTATTATCTCGTCTTGTCCAGCTTTCAGAGCTGCTAACATGTCGGCTTTCAGAGCTGTTAACATGTCCATCAGAGCTTTCATTTCCTCCGCCTTCATTTTCTCCTGTAGACGGATGACTGGCATTCACTCTCAAATCCCACTTCTGACACCAGTTGTTGCGTTTTTACGGGTTCGTGGATTTGAGAGTATCCGATGAAAACACGATGCAGAACAATAAAAAGCACAATTTATTTACAAGAATCACTATTTACAGCACAGTTCCAAAATCACCTTTAAAAGCGTCGAAATCTACAATAAATACGCTGAAACAATCAGCAACACAGCTTCAGGCTGTAACTGTACAGGTAGCTTCACGGCAACACTAAACTTCTAATAAAACACAGTGGAACAATCACCAATCCACTTTCAAGCTATACTGTAAAGATAGCTTCACGGCAAAGCACTATCTAGATTGCTTTCCGTTCACAGAACTCTCGCGTAGCAGCTATTCTCACAACTAATCACACTGCTCGCAACATGCAACAACTTCGCAACTTACTTCGCAACTCGTAACAACTAACTCTTCTCGCAACTAACTGCTCTCAGAAACGCAAGGGTTTAAATAGGTTTTCTTAAAGTTCCACACGTTTCGAGAAATATCTCGACAGGAAATTATTCTAGAAGCTTCCCGATTGGACCATGGGATACCGCCAATTTGGTCGCCAAATGGGCGATAAAGTCACCAATCTGGCAACCCTACCATACACTATTTTATGGCAACCCTAGTGCTATGCCGGAAAGCTTACATACAGGCGCAACCGCCGAATTTTTCGTAACAATATATATATATTTGTATACTTTTAGTGCGACCGATTGCAACCAAAATAGGTGGTGTACATCTACATGTTATAGTAGTCCTATATACAAAATTTCAATGTTCTGAGCCTACTCGTTTTTGAGTTATACGAGATACCAGACCAGACGTACGACCAGACGCTACGAAAAAATCTCTTCAAAATCTATTTTAAATCAGTTTTATAATTTTTTTGGGGAAAAAGAGTCCTTTATTTTGTTCTTAAGTACGAATGTGACTCGAAAACATCATTAAATTGCATTCGATAACGTTCAAAATAGATATTTTCGTTGAAATATGATACCCGAAATTTTTCAGGATTACAACACTTCTTTTTTACTTCGTACAAAGAAGAATTAACTTGAAAACGACTGAGAATTTATTTGACTCAATAGATAATTACAGTTCTACCTTAGTGCATAATATTAACTTTCTTAAGGTAGTTTTATGCTGTAAAATATTTCAGTGCTATTCGCAAGTTTTTTAATGAATTTAGTTTGTAATGTTTTTTACTTCCTTGTACGAAGCAAAAAGGAAGTATTATAATCGCGAAAAATTTCGGGCACACTATTTCAACAAAAATATCCATTTTGACTGCTACCGAATGCAATTTAACGATGTTTTTGAGTGACATCTGTACCTAAGGACAGAATAAAAGGTTCTTTTTTCCCCAAAAAATTATGAAACTGATTTAAAATGGATACTGAAGAGACTTTTTTGTGGCGTTTGTTCGTACGTATGTATCTCGCATAACGCAAAAACGAGTAGCCTCAGAACCTTCAAATTTTGTATATAGGACTGTTATAATGTGTAGATGGGCACCTCTTGTTTTGTTGCAATCAGCTGCACCAAAAGTATGTAAATGTATATATATACATACATATATATCTGCTCTGTTATACGGCTCGGTGAGCTCAGTTTTTTATTCTTATATGTTTGTAAATTGTGCCTTTTTTTGTTTTTAAAAATGATTGAATCATGTTGTTCTTATTTTCTGGTTAAGGTTTTTATGCTTTAGTTAACCTGCGTGCCATATTTGTAGAATTACCAACAATTTAAAAGTTGTTTAAGTGCGGCTAGGCCTAATTATTTTTACTATAGCGGCCACATTTGTTTACATTTGAAACTTCGCAGCATAGTGGATTTGTTGCCAATCTAGAGCAACTAAGCTTTACAACAACAAAGCTAACATCTTCTTTTATTATTGCAATAAGTCTTAAGGTCTAATAAAAATTAGGAATAACTCTTTAAGATTTACTTCGTAATTTTTAATATAGATATTTTGAGTTTTTATGTATTTTTGTCTTGTCGCAAAGTGAGAACTGAATTAATTCATTGAGAAATACTGAATCGTGTGTGAAAAATTGTTTCTTTCTCTTTTTTTTGCTTGTTTTTTAATGTTTTGTTTGTTTCTTTTATGCATCGTTTTAGATTTTTGATAGTATTTGAATAAAACATGTGGCAACGATTAGATAACATTTCAGATGATATCGTTTCTGTGCATTCTGAGTTATAAAATAAATGAGATGTAACTCTGTTAAGTGAACTTAGCGCCGTCGGTATGATATACAAATATAGTGAATTTGATGAGTGCATTTATTCTATTGTCGGTTACGCCCTATCGACGAAGTAGATTTAATTCAATCCAATAAGTTTAAATTAAATGCAAGAAAAAATGCGTATAATTTAATATTCCGCACAAGGAAGTCATGTGATGCACACATCAGATTTTTTAATTTACTTTTTAAAGCGATCTTATTTACTTTTAATAAATTATTGTTAAATGTATTAAAAATTACAATTGTGTTTCAACTTTTTGACGAATTGCATTTAAATTTACTAAGAAGGCTGTACTGAAAGGAATGTAAATAGCGCTAGTCCTACATTGAAAAGAACTTTAGAACTTTAAAATTTCTGTAAATAAGATTTTCATCAATATCGAAAGTATTTGTTGTAACTTAGAACAGAAATGATGGCTAACTATTCTTGGGACGATAACAGAATGTAATTAAATTTTAAGAATTAGAAAATACTACCTCTCTTTTGCCCTTGAAACATTTTCAACGTTGACAGTAATCGTGCCATTGATACTTTGCTGGTTCTTTCGCTCGCACTGCATTGCTTTTAGTCGAAGATTTATATCGTTTACATTTGGTTTGGCGATACTGCTTCAGTCTTATAACCCTAACAGATGGAAAGCAAATTGTCACTATGTTTGAGAACAACAACTTTTTATTTAAACAGAATTTAGAACGTAAGTGCATTACTTTATGCTACAATGACTACAATTCGTGGTGATGCAAAATAAACAGAATAGTGCAATTAAACTTCAACTATACTAGAAGGTGGCTTACTAAATCTAGCGGAGCGTCAATTAAAGTGTCGGCAGCGGAAAACCGCAAAGCCGAATCATTACAACTATTAGAGATGGCAGGAAACTAACCACGTAGCGTGCGTGCAATGCCATAAAAATTCTTTATCTCAGATCCAAAAACCACAGCTTAAATACGCACCACTAATTTGCTTTCTTGAGAGGAATACGGAAAGAAGTTATAGTCAAGATTGAAATTCAAATAACTAGGTAATTAGCGTAA
>KK122588.1:343849-367052 GCA_000611955.2 Stegodyphus mimosarum | reverse complement strand
AATTTAGGCCAAGATATCCATGGTTAGTACTCAGTCAAGATCACTTAACAAAATTTTATTCAAATTATAGTGTTCTTTTTGTGGAAGATGAATATTGACGTTTTTTACATCTTCTGTGATCTTTAAGTTTTGGAGCTAAAGCATTTAAACCCCAGCTTTGAAAATTTTAAATAACTCATTTTTGTTTACCTAAGAGAAGAAAAGAATTTAATGAAAAAAAAGTTGTTTTCTTTTAAGATGAAGAAAGCCTAAATGGTGTGGTGAGTAGAATAATCCCAAAGCACAAGTGACTAAGTACTACCCTTAAGAGAAGACTTTAGATGCGTTGAATATATATATTATTTTCCATAGTCAAGGAAAGCAGGAAGGAAGCAGCAAAGGAAGCGAGCAATTAATTCCTTTATGGAATGAGTGAACAATTAACATTAAAATAAAGTAGAACTTATCCTGTAATTTCATTTGAATAACTCTTAGAATATTTCAGAGTTTCAAAAATCTTACGATGATGTCGAATGCCCCAATGACAGTAAAGACAGCGATTGAGAAATAATTGAGAACACTGCATCAAAATTACTACGACGAAGAAATGGATGAAGAATGATGCATCGGGATTAAAATAATGTTCTGAAAGTCCCTGAAAGACTATTGTTTTCGTTTTGGGATTTTGTGTCGAATCACTCTAAATGCCCCTTTCACTTTTTAAATTGTTTCCACCAAATATTATCGCCCTGTATTATATTTGAAGAAATTAAATAATGAAGAAACTTCATAAATGTATGTATGTTTCTCGCATTGTGATGAAACAACGGTACCTAGAGCCATCCAGTTTTGAATGACGTAATCCTACTGCGAATATGGGCATCTGAAGACCAAATTTGAAATTTGGAATTTGTTTTATTATCGATTTCCTATTTTGTAAAACTTTAACTAATTTTTGATTAACACACTCAAGGATTTCAAAGCGAGCAATGGCAACGTTGTACAGGAAAAACATTTTTATCTCCTGCGCGCGAGACTGTGTATCAAAAATTCTAAAGATATGCTCAATTAAAAATTTTTTTGCGATATTGCTCTTGAACTGAATTTATGGTTTAAGTGCGAAGAACATAATATTTAATAGATAAAGGTAACACATAAAATGTTAAAAAAACGCCCTTTTGGACGTAATTTAAAATCTGAAACCTTTCAAGTTTTTTTTTAATTTTATTTATTTATTTATTTATTTGAATTTTCAGACTTTTATTATTATTGTTATGAAATCACTGAAGAATTATTTTAAATTGAGCATAAGTAGAGTAGTTTACTTAAATTTCTTAATAAGAATAAGTAATCCTAAAGATCAAATGAATTTTTCATTAAAATTTCATTAACCAGCCTATTATTTTCACAATGTAACGCCATATTGAATCGAATATAAGATGAAATGTTTCCATTTAAAGTGCTTTTTTCGAAACCTTATAAGGTATTTTCTTCTTCCTTTCCGCATGCCTTCGTGATGCAAGGCTTTTTTTTTTTTTTTTTTTTTTTTGTTCCAATAGCGGGCCCTCAGCCGACTTCGGCTTGGCCACTACTAAGGCCAGAAGTGGTGGTCACTTTATTATGGAAGCCTAATAGGTGGGCCACCTTTGCCTCCTATAAAAGGACGAACAGTTGCAGCCATGCCTTCTCCAGGATTCGAACCCAGGCCCTTTGGTATCATAGCCGGCTCCCCTAACCACTATACCGTCTGGGCGGCTCGTGATGCAAAGCTTACTTGACTCATATTCAAGAGATCTAGGGTTCGAGTCCCGGCAAAGGTATTTCCTATTTTTAGATAATTCGTTACCACCAGGATTTGGCGATTAGGTTCCGTAACCCCCAGTCCCCTTTAAAAAGGGAGTACATAAGGCCTTTTCTCCCTCTTTTTCGCTTGCGTTCGTTGTGTAATTGGAAGCCTACTCGACGCGTATTCGAGAGGTCCAAGGTTCGAGTTCCGGGGAGGGCACTGCACATTTTTCACGTCTGCTGCTTCAAAAGAAAATGACTGTAAAACTTCATTTGTCCTGTACACGCAGTCAAATATTTAAAAATGTATTAAGATAATTTACGACTCATCCTTTCATTTATCTCTACATATAATAAAACAAAGAGTCTGTGTGTGTGTGTGTGTGTGTGTGTGTGTGTGTGTGTGGTCTTTCGTTCGTGTTGCGAGTAAGCTAATAGACCTAGGACCACGAAATTTGGTACATAGGTGTATCTACACAAAAGCCAGTGCACCTCGAAGCGATTTTTTCGAAATTCGAATTAGAATTTTTTTTATTTTATGTTTTGTGACCAAATCGCGTCATTTTGAGACATAATGGGCTACAGGAAAGCGAGATTTCACTGTATACATTTCATTTTTACATCGTCGTCAAGCGTAAACACTTAGCTATTTTACGAACTTAAAATAAATTTCGTATTTCAATAAATCGATTAAATACGAATTTATTTAGGAAGGTGAGCTTAAGACCTTTTCAGCGGAATTATTTATAAAAAAACTTATTTTAAAAAATGTGCTGTTTATTTTCCTTTTATTTTTGGACACGTTGAACTTTAATCCTTTCGACTCCTTTTAAAAAAAGAATTTTGGAAAAATAATAATATTTTGTATTTTTTAAAATTTTTTAAATGAAGCTTCCGAATACATTTCTCACATCTCAGATATTTTAAAATGTAGTTTTGGCAACAATTTTCCTTTCTTATTGTCGTTGATAGATTTTTGAGATTTTTGATAAAATTGCATCATTTTGAATAGTTTTATTCTTTTAAAAATTTCGGTTTGGCAACAATTTTTCATCGTATTTCTTATGTTACTGTTTTTAAGAGACTGAAAAGTTTAAGAAATTAAAAAGTTGTTTCTTTTTGCAACGGTAAATTGTTTAATTGCTTTATTAACATAATTAACATTTGTATGAAGGGATATTGCTTATTTAACTGTAATATTATGTTTTAATTATACATAATTTTAATTATAAAAAAGTTTTGCATGATATTTTTTAATCTGTTTAAGTTCTTAATCTGTTTATGCCATTGTTGTTCTTAAGATTTTGCAAAGGGAAGTTGGTTAATTTATTTATTAGGATAAGTAATATTTGCATTAAGGGATATTGCTTATTTCATTGTATGCTTTTTATATGTAATGCATTTTTAACTGAATTTTTCTTCCGTTGTTGTTTGTTTCTTTTTCGATAAAATTGTTCTGCAGAGTAAAATTCTGTGCAGTTTTCAAATTTAATGTTTGCTGTTCTCTTTAGGCATTTTTACGGTACATACGGCTTTTAAGCCAGACGAAGGCTGGCCGCGCAGCGGCTAGTATTAAATGAATGCAAAATTCCTGAGTTTTACCTCGAGAAATGGTATTTCGTTTATTTAGTTACCGCTTTCACAGAGAAACTTCATATCCCATTCAGCACCTGGAGGTGTCTTATAGTCATTGAAACTCCTTCGAAAAGGTAAGGCTTCTTTCAGATTCTTGTTTCTTGACTTTTAATCAAGCCGAAAAGAGTTTAGAAATAGGCTAGGGTATGTCATAAAAACTTGTTTAAAAGGCCAGAAAACATCTAATTGTGAAATATTTTCTGTTGTCACCCAATAAAAAGTTTTCAAGCCATAAAAGTATTTTTTTTCCTAGAAATACCAGAATTTATATCTTCACATGCTGTTTCTTAATAGAAAATTAATGTAATAGAAAATTAACTTCAAAAACTAAAAAAGCACTTGAACTCCGATATCGAGGATGCCATTGCTTCTAAACGGTTAAATAAACCTTTGCTCAGAAACAATGCAGTTTATTTAAAAGATAAATGAAAAGTCAGTAAACTGAACGTGAAAGTGAAGATGCTACGCATTAATAATTTATTTAGGTCAGTAACGGGTTAGACATCCCATGACCTAAGGACCATGACTTTTTCCTGCTTCGAAGTCATCCGCAAACTCTTTGACCTACAGAGGCAAATATTATTTCTTTTTCTTAATTAATGCGTGGTATTCTTAAGGTAAATTTGAATAATGTTATACACTAAGTTTAGCATGCATAATAATTTAACAGTTTAGACAAAAAAAATTAAGAATTTTTTCTGTACACCCGTTCAGTACTATTAGTATTAATATAGCAAATGTCAAAAACATATGTTAGTTAACATACTAATATCTCTAGCTAAAATACAACAGTGATAAGAAAAATGTATCTTAATTAATATTCTGACTTAACTAATCGTTATTTTAAAAAATCTGATGTGTACGCCACATGACTTCCTTGTACGGAATATTACATTATATACATTTTGCATTTCATTTAAACATATTGGATTGAATTAAATCTACTTCGTCGATAGCGCATAAACCACAATATAGCACTAATAAATGCACTCTTTAAAATTCATTATATTTGTTTACCATAGCGACACTCTGGTGCTATGTTTACTTAACAGAGTTACATCTCATTCCTTTTATAAATCAGAATGCACAAAAATTATGTATATTATTTGAAGAATTACCTAATCTTTGCCACATGTTCTACTCAGGTACTATAATAAATACAAAACGATGTATAAAAGAAAGTAATTCAGTTCTCACTTCGCGACAAGGCGACAAAAATACATAGAAATTCAAAATACCTATATTAAAATTTATGAAGTAAATCTTAAACATTTATTTCCTCGAATAAATTCCATATTGGACTAAGCATGATTTAAGTCGCAATAATAAAAGAAGGAGTTATCTTTGTTGTTGCGAAGCTTAGCTTCTCTAGATTGGCAACAAATCCACTAGTCTCCTAAATTTCAAATGTAAACAAATATGGCTGCTATGATAAAAATAATTAGGCTTAGCCGCACTTAAACAACTTTTAAATTGTTGATAATTCTAGAAATCCTGCATGCAGATTTATTTAAAGGCATAAAAATATTAACCGGAAGATAAGAACAACATAATTCAATCGTTTTTAAAGTAAAAAGGCACAATTTACCAACATATAAGAAAAACAAACTGAGCTCAGTGAGCCGAGTGACAGAGTGGATGTGTATATATATAAATATATTTACATATTTGAGGTGCGGCTGATTGCAGCCAAAATAAGAGGTGCACATCTACATGGTATAGCAGTCCTATATACAAAATTTCAACGTTTTGACGCTACTCGTTTTTGTTTCATGCGAGATACATACATACATACGTACGTATGTACACGCAGACGCCACGAAAAAATCTCTTAGGAATCCATTTTAAATCAGTTTTATAATTTTTTTTTGCGGAAAAAGAGTCCTTTATTCTGTCCTTAAGCACAGATGTCACGTAAAACCATCGTCAAATTGCATTCGATAGCGGTCGAAATGGATATTTTCGTTGAAATGTGATACACGAAATTTTTCGTGATTACAATAGTTTCTTTTTACTTCCTACAAAGGAAGTAAAAATGAAATGCAGCTGAAATTATTTAAATCCGAGTTAACTGAGATACAGCTATTTTGGATAACTTACGTTAAAGCCCTTTTTATTTAAATAAATAAAAAACTATATACGCATTTTCGACGATGCTCATAAGTACCATTTTAAAAATTTGGTTTTATGGATTTCACGCAAGTTTGGTCACGAGTTTTGTCAATCGCCCCAGTAGAACGGGAGATATAGAACTGTCCTTTTTTTTCGCGCACTGTACATACTTCGAAATCGTCTCGCAGTTAAAGATTTCCCGGTCCACTATTTTTAAGAAATACATTGAGATAATTTGTTAGCGTTATGAAATACAAGAACTATACAAAAATGAAACAATTTAAAAAAAAGATTATTACACACTTAATATGGATCACCCGTGGCACTGAAAGTAGCTGGATTCTGTTTCGAATTGGGCGCATATAAATCTCGAATGGTACGTAATGGTACGTATTTAATAATAATTTTTCATAAAGAAGAAAATCTTCCAGTTCCTTGAGAGATGCTGCAGAAGATTAATGGAAGCTGACTTCATTTTATAACACAGAATATAGTGTTGCTTGATATGTGAATTTGATGAGTATGAGGGTCAGAAAAGGTGTTCAGTTTTCTTCTGATGTACCTCAAACTATGACTGGATACTTCCAGATCTATAAATTTGGGCGTTACCATTTTTAAAAATGCAGTCACCTGCTGGGAGCAGAATCTGGGCCTTTGAGTAGAGATGGTCAACCAGAATGGTTTCGTATTCATTGCTCGACCCTTCCTTTCAGTCGAATAATGGGATCGGCTGAAAGCTACCGTCTAAACGCCGAAAACATTGAGGAACCTCCATCAAGAGTAAAATGATAGTTTGGATGATCAAGAGTAAAATGATAGTTTGGATGATCAAGAGTAAAATGATATTTTGGATGATCAAGAGTAAAATGATAGTTGCTTTTGTCAGTGGTTCACAGTAGATATGTCTGAGGTGGTTAATGACGAAAGCTGAAGCGACAGATCACATCTATTGATCAACATGCCGTGCCTTATGTTCCTTACACCGTTGTTTCCCCCAGTTTGGATTTATCTGTGACACAAGATATTTTGTAACATCAAATCTGTAGTAAATATTCTGCTTAGGTGCACATTAAACTCAGCAACTAGGTTGCCACTGCTTGATGCAATTATCTTCCTTCGCATCTTCTAGTATCTAACAGACATTTTCTTTTCGCAGTTACGTATCGTAGAAAATGTTATGCGTTGTCGTGTTATATGCTTATATGCTAGAAAATGTTATGTGCTACAAACCTTATATGCTGTCATAACTTTCACGATATCTTCAAAAATTTGGAAACTGATTTTTGAAAAAAAAATTAATAAAGATTCCTTTAAAGTACCTTAATAAAAACTTCCTTTGATATACAAATCATTCACATTTTTCTCTTTCTGTTCAAATTAAGTAAACTATATTTCATTTGCAGATTTCTCTCTGTAAGTCGGTTATTTTTTTTTGCTAATCCCGAACTAGCATTTCCTATTTGGTGTAAGTATGTGTTGCTCGAATTCATTTTATACACAAAATACGAGTGAATTTAAATGCGAAATTAAATCACTTATTCATGAGATACATCGCAAAGAAGTGGATTGATATTTAATACAGTTCCACTTTATTTATAATTTCCTTTACGGAACGCAGCTCGAAGAAGGCTTTGAATCAGACACATGTATATAATTTTGAAATTTAATACTAAGAAGCTACACAAAGGAATATAGCGAAGGGAAAAGATTCCATAAATATTGTTGTTACTTATTGTTTTGATTCTAACGTAATCTAGATTACGTCATTGAATTCATCGTGGCCAAGAAGAAGACAGCTTTTGTTGTTGGCCAGCCCACTGGTTATTTTAAAAGTGACGTTACGACTTTGCTCTGCTTTAATTTCGATCGAGAATATCTCGAAAGACACTAATCAGGGATGTTACGTTGTTCTATTTCTACCAGTAGCTTATGGCGGAAGATGAGGCTCGACGGATTTCTAAGTGCTTCACGCCGCAAAGACTGTTTACAAATATCCATATAGTTTCTCCTAGATTCAAACCAAGCTCTAATGATATGTCTCCGCTAACCACCATTCGGAACAAAGCAAGGCCACATATGTAACTAAGAACATAGTTCTATGGTTCTTTCCCTCGATGTTGACCTTCCAAGCCAGGATGAGATTTCCCAGAGTAAAATTTATTTCTTCTTTAATAACACTTTTTCTTTAATAACATTCTTAAGCAAATTTATTGCAGACAGAAATATCTGAACAAGAAAAAATGAAGCTTTTTCTGATTAAAAGTATGCTTTCGATTTTTATGTAATATGTGATTAGCATACTATTTATTTGATGGAAAATAAAAATGGATCTTTTTTTTTATTTTATTTGGTACAAAGGTAAGTTATAATAATAACCCACTTACGCTTTTGCGGTTTATTGCTTTCTTTGGGAATTCTGGGAAGAGAAAAATCAATTAAAAATTTATGGAATTCCAAGAGAAACAGGATCTTTGGTTTCTAAGAAATAAGCCTAGTCACAGGCCTTTTCAGAAACAATTATCATCGCATGGAAAAAGGAAAGGTTTTAGAATTTAAAGAATTAGCTATTTTTTTCATATCAATTTTTGTCAGAAAAATGTTATGTTCTATATTCGAAATTTTATTCAAACAGACACTTAGATGCGAGCCCGCGAACATCTTTTTCTTTCTCGCCAGCATAGCATAAGTTTAAACACTTATCTCAGATGGTAATTGTTTTCAAGTGAAAACAAAACGCAGTACTTTCTTGTGCTGAAATTTCATTCATTGTACTAAAAATGATTTGCGTTTCTAAAGAGTTAGGCATATTCGGCCAGTTATTCGAATGAGCTACACTCTTTAAACAAGGTTATAGTTCAATTTCAGCTCTTTCTCCTTTTTAATATGCACTCTTCCTTCTTCATGCATTAAACTTGAAGTATTCTTTTTTTCCTCCAAAATAAATCAAGAATGTCCCAGTTTTTTCTTTTATGTATGAAGCATCAAAAAAGAAACGATTATTATTAATTGTACTAAAAGAAAATAACGTCTGTTCCAAGCATTCATCAAACACATCATGAATTGTAAAAATAATCGATTCGCTGTTGCTTTTTACAAGGTCCTTGTAGACAGAAGGAACTTGCAGAGAGCTAATTGCATTGAACTAAACTAATCTTTGAAGGGAAAATGCTAAAAAAAGATATTTGATTGTTTAATTTGGTTGTAACTAGTCATTAATAATTCAAGATAATTTTCTTCATAAATTAATTATTATACAAATATCAGTAAAGGTTTTAAAAGTCGACCAACTTGTTCAGTCGAAACATATCTTTGATCTATCAACAAATACAAGGCATGGTTTACATCTAATTCTTAAAAACAAAATAAGGAAGCAAGAACTGTTGAGAAAAGTAAACGTCTTAACTTTATAATTTATTTTCTCCCTTCTTTCTGCACCCCTTCATGGTGCACCGGTAGCACACTCCTAGCGTATTGGAGAGGCCCAGGTTTGAGTTCCGGGGAGGTCATGGCTTATTTTTTGCTTCACCAACATCAAAAAAGCTTAAGAACTTTACAGTGGCGCCCGAACTAAAAGATGGTGGGTGATGATTCTTCCCCAACAGGATTTGACGACTTAGTCCTCTAATCCCTAGTCGCTCTTTAAAAGGAGGGATATATAAGGTATTTTCTACCTCCTTTCTGAATGCCTTCGTGGTGTAACGGTAGCACACTCGGCGTGTATTCGTGAGGCTTAGGTTCGAGTCCCAAGGAGGGCTTTGCTTTTTTTCACTTCTCCAACATCAAAAAAACCCTAATGACTCTATAACGTGTTGAAAGAATTTTAAGTTTCCTCGACCCGTAAAGGCAAAGTAGTTATGAACAGACATGTCCAGTTCTGATTTCGAGCCCAGAACCATCAGCACAGAAGATGCTTCCACTCCAATCCGGCTTTCGCGGGTACTTATATGTTTTCGCGGTAGACACTAGAGTTCTTAAATCTGCAAAAGATCTGAAATTAAATATTTTGTACTTTCAAAATGGCAATGAAGTTTAATAGAAAAAAATTTTTGTTATTGAAGAAAACTTTACGTCTTTAAAAAAACAATGTACAAAATAACCCTCCTGACATTTCAGATATTTATGTGAATCATTGTTTTCTACGATGTATATCTCTACATATAATAAAACAAAGAAACAAAGAGTCTGTGTGTGTCTTTCGTTCGTGTTGCGAGTAAGCTAATAGACCCAGGGCCACGAAATTTGGTACTTAGGTGTATCTACACAAGAGCCAGAGCACCTCGAAGCGATTTTTTCGAAATTCGAATTAGAATTTTTTTTATTTCATGTTTTGTGACCAAATCGCGTCATTTTGAGACATAATTGGCTACAGGAAAGCGAGATTTCACTCTATACATTTAATTTTTACATCATCGTCAACCGTAGACAGTTAGCTATTTTACGAACTTAAAATAAATTTCGTATTTCAATAAATCGATTAAATACGAATTTATTTAGGAAGGTAAGCTTAACACCTTTTCAGCGGAATTTTTTTAAAAAAAACTTATTTTAAAAAATGTGCTGTTTATTTTCCTTTGATTTTTGGACACGTTGAACTTTAATCCTTTCGACTCCTTTTAAAAAAAGAATTTTGGAAAAATAATAATATTTTGTATTTTTTTAAAATTTTTTAAATGAAGCTTCCGAATACACTTCTCACATCTCAGATATTTTAAAATGTAGTTTTGGCAACAATTTTCCTTTCTTATTGTTGTTGATAGATTTTTGATGAAATTGCATCATTTTGAATAGTTTCATTCTTTTAAAAATTTCGGTTTGGCAACAATTTTTCATCGTATTTCTTATGTTACTGTTTTTAAGAGACTGAAAAGTTTAAGAAATTAAAAAGTTGTTTCTTTTTGCAACGGTAAATTGTTTAATTACTTTATTAGGATAATTAACATTTGTATCAAGGGATATTGCTTATTTCATTGTAATATTATGTTTTAATTATATATAATTTTAATTATAAAAAAGTTTTGCATGATATTTTTTAATCTGTTTAAGTTCTTAATCTGTTTATACCATTTGAGTTCTTAAGATTTTGCAAAGGGAAGTTGGTTAATTTATTTATTAGGATAAGTAATATTTGTATTAAGGGATACTGCATATTTCATTGTCATTTTTTATATATATAATACATTTTTATTGATTTCTTTTTTGATAAAGTTGCTCTGCAGAGTAAAATTCTGCGCGAAATGTTTTGTTTTTTGAGTTTCTTTCATGTTATTTTTTGCTTATTTCACTGTTTGTAAGATATTGAAAAGTTTTGCATGATTTTTTTGCATGAGCCAGTGCACCTCGAAGCGAGTTTTTCGAAATTCGAATTAGATTTTTTTTTTTTTTAATTTTATGTTTTCTGACGAAATCGCGTTATTTTAAGACATAATGGACTATAGCAAAGCGAGATTTCACTCTATTGAACAGTTTAAGAAATTGAAAGATTGTTTCTTTTTGCAAAGGTAAATTGTTTAATTGATTTATAGATCTATATTTAAAAGGACGAGTCTTTCTGTGTGTGTAGGTGTCTTTCGTTCGTGCTGCGCGAAGCTAATAGACCCAGGCCTATGAAATCTTGTATACAGGATGCATCTAGACAAGAGCCAGTGCACATAAATTTTCCAAAATTCGAATGAGTTTTTTTTTTTAAATTTTTTTTATGAAATAGTATCAAATTGATAATTTTCTCACATTATATGAACAACAATGGCACACAGCCATTGTTGCTGATATCAGCACTATTGCCACCCGGAAAATTGAGGGCGATAATTCTGTGCAGTTTTTATATTTAATGTTTCTCTTGGATACTGGACGTTTGTCTAGAGAAGGCAGCAGGAAGTTGGTTAATTTATTTAATAGGATAATTAATATTTGTATTAAGGGATATTGCTTATTTCATCGTATGCTTTTTATATGTAATGCATTTTTAAAGGAATTTTTTTTCCGTTGTTGTTTGTTTTTTTTTCGATAAAATTGTTCTGGAGAGTAAAATTCTGCTCAGTTTTCAAATTTAATGTTTGGTGTTCTCTTTAGGCACTTTTCCGGTACACTTAAAAGCCAGACGAAGGCTGGCCGCGCAGCGGCTAGTTGTGAAATAAAAATCCAGAATTCAAATTGCTATGAAATTTCATGATTCAAGTATAAACATCATTTTAATGGATTCTAAATTGTGGCATCTTGGGTGATAAAATTCAGAATCAAAATTCAGAGTAAGAGTAATATTTCTGTGTAAATTAAAAAAAAATCCTTTTATTTTCCAGCTAATTTATAACACATATTATTAATTACTACATATTTATAGTAATTAATTTTAATTTAATTATAATAATTTAAGTCAGTAATATTAATTTACAATATATTTTTAGCCCTATTTTTAATTTTTTCCCAATGGCGGAGTCTAGCCGTTTATAGGCATTGGAAACTACTAAGGCCAGAAGTGGTCATTTCTTTACTATGGAGGCACGTAAAAGGTAAGACATCCTTTCCTCGTATGAACAAAAGGAGAAATTACATCCATGCCTTCACCGGGATTCGAACCGGGGCCGTCTAGTACGGCAGTCAGAGTCACTAACCACTTTATCGTCCGGGGTATTTTTCATTCATAATTATTACAGTATGTAACACTAATGAATAGCTGTTATTTTTTTGTTACGTCATGTGCATCAGCACTTATGGTCAATTGTAAATTTACTTCCAAAAAGATGTCATTTATCGTACTGCTGGTAAGTCTTTTATATCTTTGTTCATGTAAAATGTTTGGAACCGCAGATTTAATTGACAAAAATTTAGTTCTTATGAGTGATAATTGAGAAACAGATTCCAGGATTTCATAAATCAAGCAGTACCTTGACGTTTTTGAATGTTTGCTATGGGCATCAAATTGGCGAAAATTTTTTTTAAACTCTGTATATTATATCGCAAATAACTTTATAAAAGTTTCATCTTACAGTCCATAAATAAATATGCTTAAAATTAAAATCTCATTTCAATCATTTAATTGAATTAATCGAAGTTAATTATTTTGCTCAGTTACAAAATGATTAATTGAAGTTAAATTATCGGAAAGAATATATATTAATTCTGAACAAAATATCTGAAGAAACGAGTTGTCAAACTCGGTAATAATTCTTTTTAAAGAAACAACCTTCTCTGGTTCTTCTCAACTCTTCTCTGGTTCATTAGTGCAGTCACTGAATTTTCCTTTAAAATTCAGTGCAATGGTGCGGTATTTAAATGGCTACAAAAATGTTTTTTAAAGAATTAAAGACATTTGATGAATGAGTTTCTACAATATAATGCTATTTTTGTAGAGGCATGGTTTATTTTAAGATGGTAATATCTTCTTTTTTTCCAACCTAAAATCTCTGTTGGCTGCCATAGTGAAGTCATCAGCTTTACTTCCTCCCTCATTACTCATTATTTACAAAAAATGCACTGCAAGTTATTTGAATAAATATTAAACAAACAAGCTTCTAAAATTAAAGTTACATTTGTCTTTCTTGCATAACTATGAACGCATTTACATGCAACAATGAAAAATGACGACGTTTAAATGCCATTACGTTTTCCCCTGCTTAGTGCAGTTTTCTTCAAGGAAGAGAATGTAAACAAACATACCTGCATTTCATCTTCGACAGGTTGGCCTAAATCTGTATACTTGTTAACCTTTCTCAGTTTCTTTTCTTTTGAACAATGGAATTCTTATCCACTAAAATGTTTGCTTAAGCAAATTACGTTGAAATCTTCGAAGTATGCATTTCCATGTTTCATCACATAATGTTTATTTCAAATAATACAGAAGATATATCTTAATATTATTAGTTTTCTTCACGTAATCGCATTCCATCTAATTAATACAAATGAAAGTCTGCACAGAAATTATTTATTTGACAATGAACCGTTAGATTATGGAAAGAAACGAAGAGCTTAATTCTAATTCTTAAAAATTAAGAATGTAAATCTTAATTAATCTAACGGAAAAAAGCAGTACTGCTAAAAAAAGGAGACAGTTTAACTTCAACTCCTTTTAGATAGTATTTTGCATAACATACTGTTGTGGAAATGAGTTAATTTGGAGAGGTTTCCATAATCATTTCAACCTATTGAATCAAGAATCACATCTCATGACATCATCGAAATTTAAGAGTTTCTGGGGAAAAAAACTTGAGAATAAAAAATCTGAAAGGTTACAGATTTTAACGGTCCCCCAAAAGGGTTTGGTAAGGTTTTTACTCTCTCTCCAAGTCGCAGTTTACCAGTCTGCTGTTAACTTACTCCTACTAACTCTTTTTTTTTTGTCATATTTAGCTCGTCATTTTCTTTGCATTTACGCTATATACATTTCAACAGCAAAATTACAAAAATTTTAAAAGCAGCACATCAGTATACGTTTAAAATTTCCGATGTAGCGTTAAGTGTTGGCATACGTTTTCCTGTTTTTTTTCCAGTCTTTTCTCAATTCATAATATCAAAGTTCAGTTTTCTTACTAAGATTGGTCTACACAACTTTTTTGTTGTCTTTTTATTATTAACGTTTTGTATGTTTACTCTATTTATTAAGTATCCCGTTCTTGGCGCTTATGCTAGATAAAATTCGATTCAACAGCAAAATTACAAAATACTTAAAAACAACACATATTTAGAATTTCCGATAAACAATCTCGCGCGCTTGCGATAAAAATGTTTTTTTTTTCGAACTGTGTTGCTACTGTGTTGTACTGTTCTTTGAAATCGTTGAGCTTATAATCAAGAGTTCGTTAAAGCTTTACAAAATATGAAATATGTAATAAAAAAATCGAAATTCAAAATTCTCTCTTTCAGGTACCCATGTGTGGGTGGAGAACTAAGTAATTCAAAATTTGATGGTTCTACGTGCTACTGCTTTTTTTTTTTTTACAGTGCGAGAAACATGCATGCAGCTTCTTCATCATTTATTTTCTACAAATATAATACAAGCCGATAATATTTGGTGCAACAATTTGAAAAGTGATACGCCTTTTATAGTGTTTCGTCTATTAGTCTACAGGAATAATAGATGAAATATCATTTCAATAATATAAAAACATCATTTCAATGCTAGTTTTCACATCAATGACACAAAAACTAATATCATTTGGGATCAATGTCCTTTTTGGGCTATAAATTACTCTCGAAAGTCTTGATCTGGAATCTGATAACGCCATGGCTAGATCTAAACTAAAGAATTTCAGCCATATTTAAGTTTTTGCAACCAATCCAGTGCAGTAAAACTGTGACTTAATTTATATATATCGTGGGTTCGTGGATTTGGAATAATTGATGACGACACTTGATAAAGAATCAAAACACAATTTATTCGTAAGTATTACAGTAAGCAATTCCAAAGACGCATTACAGTCGTCGAAAAACTACGACAAACCCGGTGAAACAATCAACAACACAGCTTTCAGGCTATCAAGCTATAACGGCAAAACACTAAATACAGCTCCCGACTCGGTCGATCGCTGCCGGAGCTTAACATACATAAAGATACTCCTCACGATAAAATTCACAATACACTACTATTCCGTGTACAGGCAGGGTTTATATAGACATTATTATATTTTGATCATATATTATATTATATTATATTTTGACCTGCCTGCAAGAACACTCCGGGGCAAACCAGCAAGAATTCGTTCCAGAATGCTCTCGCTCCGTCTATGGCATATCGCTGGTTTTGTCGCCAAATGTCGCGAAATGGGCGATTTAGCGCCAAATCTGGCAATTCTGCCTTCCCTTGCCATTTTCTGGCAAATCTAAATCCGCTTTGTGGGGAAGCTGTCTTACGCAGCTGAGCATTTTATAACAATATGTATATTCAAAACTTATGTAACATAACCTATTCAGTATGTATGAAATTATGAAAAATGGTTGTTAAGTAATGTTGATATGACTTATCTCGCTTGTCTGAAATCAGAACAAACTCACGGAATTAATTTTGATAAGACTACGCCTGTCTTGGCAAGAGCCTTGGACACCATAAAGGTGATAGAATGAATCTGTTCATTTCAGCCCCCAATTTTGAAGGAGACCATCCAGGGAGAACAGGACCGAGGGTCTCCCATCGCTCTGCCCTTACCATCAACTTCTCGAGAGGACTTTCGGCTCGTCGCATATTGAGTGCTCTCATACCGCACAAATATTCATGTCTTGTCTGGGATTCGAACCCTTCGCTACGGCAGTCAGTCGTTAACCATTATCTCGGCTGAGCGGCATGGCTGCTATTTATAATTTAATAACCGCTACCGGTCCAGCTGTGTGAAATAGTTATTTTGAAAATTAAAATTATGCAGTGATTTAAATGAGTCTATCTAATGTAATTTCTCGCGTTTAGCTAATAATTAATAATAATAATACAGATGAAGAACTGAGTTTATTGCTCTTAAATCTCTTAATTTGTTACTCAATAATAGACAGATTAGATTTGAAAGAAAGTTTAACGCTTTGCCGAGGACGACACACTACCGCGTGAGAGATAAAATACTTTATTTCCTGCAGTAGAAACACATTTCTTTGAAATCTTTGAGTGCGTTTGTTAAATTAGAAAGAAAAATATATTATACGCTTTGCTGAGGGACAATACATTCCTTTTAAACCTCTGAAATTTCGGATTAAATTTGAAAACAGAAATATCTAACGTTTAGCCAAGTCGCAATACATTGTTTTTTAATCGCTGGATTTCTTAATCAAAATATAATTAAATTCCCACAAAATATGAAATAAATAAAAATTAAATTCGAAATTCAAAATTCGGGCTTCGAGGTACATATGTTCGAGTACATATGTGTTGAAAATTTGGTGACTTTGAGGTGTCGTTTTTTATTTGTTATGTATGGATGCATGCGAAGAATGTACATACGTACATACATCACAAATAAGCGTGCATATATAGGTGCGAACAGTTTCTTATTTATTAAAAAAATGAAATAAGTTTTTAAATTTTGATAAAGAAGGGGACTGACTGGCAGTCAAATTACAGATTCCATTAAGTTTTTGAAGTTTAAAATTAAACAGCAAGCTATGATCTGCAAAAAAGTAGAATGACGTAAAACTGAAATAAATAAATGTAAATTATAAATTCGAATTTATCTCGAATTATTTATCTCGAAATCTGAGAAAACATATTAAATTTTGAATAAAAACTTCGGAAAAATTAAATTAATTTTACAGAGAACGGGATTATGAAAAAAAAAATTGTAACGATAATAAGTCCATATATATATGACTATTATAAATTCATGCAATATTATCATCGTAAAAAATTACTAAATTTGCTAATAACAAAAAGTGTTATTTTTTCCAAACTTTTTAAGTTATGTTTCCAGCAAAATTTCTGTTACTACAGGTTACTACAAACTGTTAAAGTTAGATCATCAAAAATTAAAAATTTCCTTCCAGAAATTTTGAAATTATCCTTGTTAAACTGTATTCTAAAATACATTTATGAATTATAGATAATGTTTCCTGTTATTTTGTTTCCTGAAAAATATATCTACATAAAATGCTTCTATGCGAAATAATTAATAAATATTTGCTTAAAATAATATTCAATAAGCAAATTGCTCCTAATTATTAAATTTTAAATGAATTCACTTAATTAGAAAATCATATTTGTTATTTTCATTTATAATTAATTTAATTTCACTTGTAATTACATAAAGTATGTTTGCGGTTGCATCGATTTTAAACTATACACGATAAACATACAGATGCAAGTTCGCAAGTGAAGAAAAGAAAGAAGAAATCTGATGTTCTAAACGGCAACAGATGGAAGAGGATACTCGGTGAACAGTTGTTTTTACTTCCTTGTACGAAGTAAAAGAAGTACTGTAATCTACAAAACGCCCGAGCATCAAATTTCAAACAAAATATCCATTTTGACCGCTCTCGAATCCACTTGGACTATGTTTCACGTGACTTCAGTAAGTACCGACAGAATAAAGGAATTTTGTTTCCAAAATAGATTGTAAAAGATTCGAAAGGAAATTTTCTTGACATCTGTACGTACGTACGTACCTTGTTACACAGCTTAAAAGTCTCGGACTTTTATTTTCTCAATCGTTGAGGGTAAACATACACTCGCAGTTACAGAATTGATTTAAATGACAAAAATATTCATATTTGTTTGACAAACTATGAAATTTAATAGATGTCAAAAAAATCTTTTCCGAATCCATCTCGCAATCTGTTTTGGGAAAGTTCTTTATTCTGTCCGTACGGAGCTGCAAAAAACGTGTCACGCAAAAACATCCTTCAAATGGATTCAAGAAGAGTCAAAATGGATATTTTTCTGAAATATACACTCACGTTTGTGAAAATTGCAACACCATGAAGGACTTACGCGAGTGAGCTGAAATTTTCAGGAAATGCAAAGTAGCGCATGATATGAAAATGATTAGAATTGAAAATCCGTAGCGCATGCGTATGTTGAGCAGCGCCCTCTGAACGGCTGATGGATCCGAATAAATAGACGGCTGTAGCGAGGCGTGTATGGTTATCGGTGGTTATCTGCTAGTGGTAAACGTTAACTCAATCTGTACTTATGCCTCGTCGACGAAAGAGAGCGAGATTTGAACAACTTACAGAGTTTGAACGAGGGAGAATCATCGGCCTTCGTGAAGCTGGATTGTCGTATCGTGCAGTAGCCTCTCGTGTGCAGCGTAACAGCAGCACAGTGATGCGCGTTTGGAAGCAGTGGACGGACGAGTGTCGGACAACTCGGAAATCCGGGAGTGGACCCCGAAATGTGACGTCAGCTCGCGATGATAGACACCTGGTCCGCATGGCGCGGACGGACCGTACAGCTTCCTCTAGACAATTGGCAGCACTGTGGTCAATAGCTACAGGTGTTTCATTGTGTGCTTCATCAATTCGTAGACGTCTGCTGCAGTGTGGACTGCGCGCACGGACTCCTTTATACAGGATCCCCCTAACGCACGACCATCGCCGCCTGCGGCTACAATGGGCCAATCAGCATAGAGACTGGCGTGCTGATTGGCAGCATGTCGTGTTTTCTGACGAATCCCGCTTTAATTTGTGGTACCATGATGGCCGCATTCGTGTCAGACGCTATGCCGGTGAACGCCACCTTCCGGAGTGCATTATCGAACGCCACAGTGGACGAACACCCGGAGTTATGGTCTGGGGCGCCATAGCATATCATAGACGATCTCAATTGCTACGAATTGTGGGCAATCTGAACAGCAACCGGTATATCCGTGAAGTTCTACAGCCCGAAGCTGTTCCCTTCCTTCAAAGCTTGCCAGGCGCTGTATTTCAACAGGACAATGCCCGCCCTCATACTGCTCGGATTGTTAAATCCTTCTTTGCAGCGCAGCAGGTACAGCTTCTTCCTTGGCCTGCGTGTTCCCCGGATATGTCGCCAATTGAACATGTGTGGGATGTCATTGGTCGGCGTCTTGCTCGTGATCCTCGTCCTGTTGCGTCTGCAGACGAACTTTGGGTACGCGTACAAACGATATGGAATGCTCTTCCTCAGTCAGACATTCAAACTTTGTTTGACTCCATGCCACGTCGTGTAGCAGCACTTATTGCGGCGCGTGGTGGCCACACAAAATACTGATTCTGATCTCTTGTTCTTGTTTGTTTGCTTTGAACATTTAATCATTTATTTGTACCACTACCACTCAACTGTGTATTAAATTGCATTCAATTATGACGATTCCTTCTTGGTGTTGCAATTTTCACAAACGTGAGTGTAATATCCAAAATGTTTCGGGTACTTTACTTCGCACAAAGAAGTAAAACTAATCTTTGAAATGCATTTTTTTGGAAATTTTAACGTGATAAACAGATTTTGCTTTCAAAAATCGAATTTTGTTAGCAATATCGAACTATTGCTAATAATGCTGAATTTTTTAATAAAAAGATGCTAGCGGCCTATGAAATTAAATTGCAATGAGATACTATTCCAAAATCAAACATTGATTTAAATGAACTGAATATAATGTTAAAGCCTTAAGAATACCTTGAAAGAAAGATGACATCACTTATTTCTTTGCCTTGCTGATGAGAAGGAAAGATTTTCCTAATTTTCTATTACATGGACTTGAATGTATGAAATAAAATCTGTATCGAAAATTTTAGAAATTATACTGTTTCATTTACATATACATGAAATATTTTAAATTAATTATTTTAAAAAGTTAAAAACAATTTTAAGCATCACAGTATTCTTCGTCATAAGTCACCAAAGCAATAGTGAGAGTCTCATATAAGAATGTACGGGAGAGTAGCAGGATTTCAGGGAACAGTAAAAATGACTGTTGAAAAGTGACATTCAACAGCAATGGTTACATAAATTTATTATTACATATTAAAAATACCCGATAGTTTTATTTTTAATCATTTTGACAAAGAAATGTTTACTATCGTTTTATAAAATTTAGCTTTTAGAACAAGCAACTAAAACCCTTTGAGATAAAATATTCTTTTTAAATATTAATTGGTAAAATTTAAAAGACTACTGTGATTAATTAAAATATTTCAGACGCTATACATTGGTATGGAATCATTTGCGTTTCAGGAAGATATTTATCTGATCATCAAGGTGTTTCCATCTTCTTTAAAATTTCCATTATACTGAAGGTGTTTTACTGAAAAAGAAAGAGTGAAAAAATTATTTTTTTTAAGGTTTAGTTACAGTTTCATGCTGAAAGAAAAAACGAAATTATTAGCCCCAAGGGCGTTAAGCCAGGAGGGCTGTTAATTTCGTTTTAACATTTCGCGTTGGTTCACTATAAACGACATTTCACTTTCAAAATTGTTGCCACCAAATATTAGAGCCCTGCATTATATTTAAAGAAATTAAATAATCGACGAATCTGTATGAATGTGTGTGTGTTTCTCGCATTGTGAAAAAACAAATTTTGATTAACGTAGTTCTCCACTGGAATATAGGAATCTGAAATCCCAAATTTCTAATTTTGATTTTTTTTATTATCTATGTCATACCTTATAAAAATTTAACGAATATTTGATTCACAAACTCAATGATTTCAAAACGAACAATGGCAACACTGTAAGCGGGGGAACATCATCTCAAGCGCGCGAGAGTGTGTATCGGAATTCTATAATGGTTACTTCACTATAATGGTTCAATTTAAAAAGAGCAGTATTACAAAATAATTCAAAAAGAGCATACCATCTTTTAAAATTATTTTGTAATACTGCCGTTGAATTGAATTTTATGGCTCACGTCAGAAGAACATGATATTTAATATATAAAGGTAACACACAAAACGTTAAAAAATACCTTTGGGCGTAATATAAAATCTGAAAGCTTTCAGATTTTTTTATTTTTAAAAAATACTTCTGTTCTCTAATAGTTAATTTTTACTTTAAAAAACTTGTCAAATATTGCTGAAATCTAAGCTGATATAATCCATTGTTTTGGTAATATTAAATATTTACCTAGCATCATATTATAAATGTAATTAATATTTTAAAAATAGCATCTTGAATTCAATTCCAATTTACCTTTGCATTTAAATTTTTATGTAATTTCGAACACTTGTTTTACATGTTGAAATTTTTAGTAATTTACAAATATGTTAAAAATTTAAATAAAGAATTAAAAACAATATTTTCATTACATTTAATAAAAACAAGCACAAAAGAATTAAAAACAATCCAATTCTGTGTTCTTGTAGATTCATTAGATATTTTTGAAGCAGGAATATATGAAAAATGAGTAATGCCCTCACCAAGACCTCTCGAATACGCGATAAGTGGGCTAACCGTTACTCTACGAAGGCATGCAAAAAGAAGGGAGAAAATACCTTATAAACTTCATTAAAAATATCCATTCTTCAAATGCAAGTGAATTTTCATGAAAGCACTTTTAAGCTATATACAGAGGCTGTTCGCACATTTTTTAGACGATTTTGGTAAGCGGTAATAAAAAATCGTCTGCTGCAAAAGAACTAATTGCAATTGTACTATGTTTTTAAAAGTCAAAATTATCGTCTGTGGCTTGAAAGTTTTGTTTTTATTCAAAATGGCGAATTTAACAAAGGAGTGGTTCGCAGGCTACATTTACGCTCTTTCCGAAGAGAAATATGCATACTCCGTTATCCAAAAACGATGTGAGAGTCATGGTTTTGTGATATCTAAAGCGTCGATAGGTAATTTCATCAACAAGAAAGAAAAATAACGTCAAATTGGAGCCTCGAGTGGCACAAAAATTCCAAACAAGTATCCAAGGAAAAAAGGACAACTTTGACTATTGCAAAGGTACGTTGTTTAATGTTGAAAGAAAATCCGCTTATTCAAAGTACAGTTGCCAAAATCATTAAAAAGCTCGGTGTCCACCGTAAACAAAATGATAAACGTTGATTTAAATCTTAAGAAAGCGAAAAAACGCAATGTGCGTCGTCTTCTTCCAAAGTATATCGCTCGACGCAGGACACGTTGCAGAATTCTATATGAGAAACACTTATCCAAATAAAAATGGAAAACAATTGTCACGGTACATGAAGAATGGGTGTATTTAAATGACTGTAACAAAAAAAGAGCCATTTATTATCATAAAAAGGGAGAAAAAAATTTAAGTACATAGTTCAAAGAATCGAAAGAAAGTTTTTCTAAGGGATTCACGGTTGTTGCTGGTTTTTCTTATAATGGCAAGTTAAAAATAAAGAGAGTGCAAAACGATGTCAAGATTAACTCCAAATACTATCAGGAACATATTTTATCGCCAATTTTTCTGAATGAAATACCATCGCTTTACCCACAGTGCCATCCATCTGTGAGACTCCATCAGGACAAAGTTAGCAGTCACACATCAAAATCCACTGTAAATTTCCTACAAGAAATGGAACAAAAATTGGTATCAAGGCCATACCCTTCACTGATATCCCTACTAAATCTCCCGATGTATCACCTATGGATTTTTGTGTTTTCGGACTTTTAAAATCTGCATTATATAAACGTTGTCCCAAAACCCTAACAGGACTCTGGAAAGCTGCTCGGGAGGAATGGGATAGAATACCTCTTCTGTCACTTCAAAAGACATTATTATCTTGGAAATTGCGGTGTCAAAAGATAGTTCAGAATAAGGGATGTCAAATAGAACATTTAAAACACAAGAATTTTATGTAATTTAGTTTTGTGAATACAATATACATCGTCTAAAAAATGTACGAACAGCCTCTGTATTTCTAATTAAAATATCGTTGCGAAATTTGCAAGTTAAATTTTATGAACATATAAAAAACATTTTGACTCAAAATTTTCAAGTTCAGTTCTTTTAAAAATTTTTGAAAATTCCAGAAACTTGCTCTACTGATTTTCAAGTTATGCGTTAAGGGCACCTTAGTATCCCCAAATCGATGAAATTACCGATGTTTCAATTTTTTGCTAGAAAAGTACCTTAATACTCTTACTACACTATAGAGAAATTTTGAAATGATTTGAAGATAATAAATGGTATAAAAAGGCTTTACAAATTTTTGACAGCCCTTTAAATGCCACACCCCTTCAGTGTTTTTTTTTCCTAATTTTTTCAGTAACGTATTAAAAATTAATGTAAATGAAAAGTAGCGTAATTAAATATGACTAATAACTATCAGCAAACTCGGTTTATGTGTACAAACTGATTTATTTAAGTACAAAG
>KK122588.1:290503-336810 GCA_000611955.2 Stegodyphus mimosarum | reverse complement strand
AAGGAGGGCGATAAGACCATGCTTAGAGCAAGCAACGCCGGCCAATAAATCATTACAGATGATAAAGCGTCGCCCGAGAGAAAATCATCCTAGAAAAAAAAAAGAAACCGCTACTCTCCAGGTGCGTCCAACGAAATCGAAATTTTTCCTGCTTTTGCAGATGACCCCGATTTTTCGAAGGAGAACAGAGGTCAATGGGGGAAAGCGGATGAATCGGGGTCGAGTCACATGGCTATGATGATGTTACAATGATTCTATTGCTTAGCCACGTGCTGTTCTTCGAACGCTTGAGCCAGGAGTTCACGAGTGCAAATTTCAAATGAAGGTTAAAACAATCATTGTTAGATGACTTTCAGAATTTAATAAGAACAAATTCTTCAAGCATACAGTAAATTACATTTGTTTAATGATAACTTTATTGCTGAAGTAATTATTCGTCATATATTTGCGAAGGAAACACTTTGCTGAAGTCCTTGGAGTTTGGAGTACTTTGTTTGTTCAAATTCTGTATCATTAAGACATAAGCTATGGCAAATCGATATAGTTAATACTTTGAAATTAAGGCCAATGATTAAATTTGTTTGCTGCAAAGCATTGTCTGGTTGAATTTGTCTGTGCATACATTTACGTGTGCAAGAAGTTCTCAGTGAATTTTCTCTCAGGGGGGTTTCCATTTTCTTGAACTACGCTACGCTAAAGTTTCCTTTAGAAATACTTTTACTAAGGCATCCCTCTAGTCAGGCAGACAGTTTTAGTGTGCTGTGTCATATCAAAACAATTTCAAATCCTTTCCAGTCACTATGAATTAAAATATAAATGGCTGCTTACAGAGGATAATTTAGACCGTCACTTTTGAGGCTTCAAAAAATTAGTAAATTAGTTTTAGCACTTTAGTAGCTTAGTTTAGTAATATTTCATTGGCGTTTGAGTTGTTTATAATTAATATCATCTTTTTTCGAACCACGTAATATTAAACTACCACATCTTCAATCACCCATAGCCCACCAGCGGCCAAGCGGTAAAGCGCTGAACACTGGTAGTTCGGTCCGAGGTTCGAATCCCGCGAACGGGCTGGCTGCATGGGCGTTTTCGTGGTTTTCCCCATGTGTAACGTGTATACGAGCCAGTTTCCCTTAGAAAGTCCTCCACGAAGGCATCCCTCCCCTTAGGCAGATAGCCCTCGTGTGGCCTTTGCCATAATTGAATAACCTAACCTAACCTAACCAATCACCCATATGGCTAGGCAAGTATACAGCTCCGAGAGCTATTGCCCTCTGTAAAGGTCTTTAAATTACCTTTCAAACTGTAAGTGCTGCTTTATTCAAAAGAATAACAAACTGGACGATTTAAAAAGAATATACGAATTTCTTAGGAATTTTTATTATAAAATTTTAATCGTCTTAACTTGGGTAATTTATGTTATATTTATTTGAAAATTTAAAAAAAATGTTTGCTTTATTAATGCGAGTAAAGAAAGCCATTTTTAACTCCATCTGTTATGTAGGGTGGTTCTAAAACACTTTTATTGTTTTTATGGCGGAACTAGCCCTTTTAGGCTTTGGCCGTCACTGACGAGAAGCGCTGGTCATTTTATTACGGATGCGCCTAATAGGCGACCACCGTTACTTCCTATGAAGGGACAGACAAGTTACATCCTTCCCCGCGATTCGAATCCGGGCCGTTAAATACAGCAGTCAGAGTCACTAACCACTTTACCGTTTGTGCGGTGACAGAATTTTTATTTGGAGCTCCGCATCTCTTTTTATAATACATAAGGTATTTCTCCCGCCTTTTTTAGCATGCCTTCGTGGTGGAATGATCAGTACACTCGGCGCGTATTCGAGAGGTCCGAGGTTCGAGTCCCGGAGAGGGCATTGTTCATTTTTCATGTCTCCTGCATCAAATTAACCTAATGTCCCTACAAATAAACTTAAATATTCTTTTAATACAAATGCTACAGCTGGCTCGGTGAGAAATACAATGGATCGCAGATATTTTAAATAATATTTTTTTCTTTAAATGCTAAATAAAAACAATAAAAACTTTATATTTTGGATGTAGTTGCTTTAATATGTTTCAAAATTAAAAAATCTAAACATTCCTGGAATTTTTTAAAGTTACAGGAATATATTTTACATTAAAAACCTTCTTTGACTACTTTAATATTAAAAATTAGCTGGTTAGAAATGATGATCTCTTACATTTTCTTTTAAAATCGTTTCAAACATTTTAATTAAAGTATTGCGAGAAGGAGAAGCTTCAACAAAATTCACGTATAAAAGCAATAATTAGCTTAATTTCAAATATTATGCGCTTTGTTCGACATACTTAGTTTTTAGAAGATTATTAGAAACCTAATTAAATTGCGACATTTATTTTAAATGCAAATTTAGACCGTCACTTTTAAGGTTTTATAAAAATTAACAAGGTAATCGTATATTTGTGATAATAATATAACAAGTTTTGCAAAATAGTGTTAATAAGTCCAAACAGTCCAGATAAAATAATCTTTGAATGTTTAATTTATATTTTAATGAGCAAAGTAAATTTTTTAATTATGAATTGATAACAACGTCTGTTTATGCAGAACGCGATTTTATTAAAACCCTAAAAAAATAACTCTTCGAAGAGGGCATTTTACTTTCGAGGTGGTTTCAAAGATTTTTTTCATGTTACTTAAACAATATGAGTGGGGAAATAGAAATCGCTGCGTAAATTCATAAAGCCTAGTATCATGAAATATACCGAACCAGGATTTAAAGAAATAGCAACCATTGTTTTTCCGTAAACTAAAAATTCTAATGGTGGTTTGAGGTCCATAATATCCATACTCCTTGGTTCATTCCCTTGATCTTGCAATTGTAAAGCACCATCCTTATGACACCCTTGACACACGCGTCAAGGTTTTGAGGAATAGCTTTTTTATATCATGCAATAAAGTCGTTCTGTATGTGATAAAAATACATAAACTTAAACATATTCATGCTACCAAATCCTCAGTTTTTTTACAAAGAAGGAAAAATGTTAGAAATGTGCCTAAAGCTAAAAAATAAAAAAAATAACAGTATTCAAGGTTTGACAATGGTATTCAGTCATTTTCGTCTACTCGTTCCACTTGCAGCACAAATACTCTATACTGCGATAAATCTTCTAGAAGATGCGTTTCGTTACATATTGAGAAACTTCGTGATTCTGTTCATCCAATTACAAACTGTGTTTTCCTTATAATTCTGCAGGCAGTTTTTTTTTCATGTTTCATACTTAAGCTGTTTCTTAGTCACTTCTTTGAGAAAACAATATGAAATTTTCAATAAGGTTTGATGTATGAGCATCGAAATGTAAGTAACTTTATTTGATTAATCATAATAAAAAAAGACAGAAGATAGTAAAGTTGTTAGCCTGGGGTACAGTGATCGTCATAAGACGTATTTGGGTGTAAATAGCAGATTTCGGAACTGTAATGAAGTTTGCAATGAATAAAACACTGAACATATTTCTAATTTTTTAATTTTACTTTTAAACGAAGCAAAGTATGATACGTTGAAAAACAAAAAGAACATTTCTTAGTCTTTCTTTCTTCAAAAATAGTATTTTCTTTCTTTAAATTTAACAGAATTTTGATTTAGTTTTTATGTTTCGCTTGCTTTCATTGATCATATCGAATACAAGCGAAAGTTCCCGATGCCAGTTAAGTTAGATTAAGAGTAATGCATCTAACAACAGAGAGAACGATACCGTTGTAATCCTTCTCTAATAACGAAGCAAAAAATACGATTCATAGTCATACATTTTTCAGTCTGATGCGATATGGAACCCACATAAAAAATTTCCATAGAAAATACAGCTATTTCTCTTTCATTACATCAGCAACAATGGCACGCAGTTTTTAATGATTTTCGTCTTTCTGAAGGTTCTATCCAATATTTCACCTATACTCAATTTTAGTCGATTAAATGTTGCAAAACATTTATCATAATTGATCAGAAATCAATAACGCGAACAAACAAACAAACACACAAACAGGCATTCTTCTTTATACACTGCTTGACATTGAAAATGCAGCACCAAGAAGGAGTGGTCAGAAATTTATGCAAATTTTAGAGTAGATGCATATCACTCAGTTATGCGAATGATGTGAAATGCGCAGCTCTCCGACACAAGTGAAATAAGATATAAGGGAAGGAACGTGCAGAATGGGCAATATTCGTGTCGTTATTTCTGCCAGACGAATTATCGAAGAAAGTTGGTTTTTGTCCCGGAGGATACGTGTAATAGGAGAGAATGCCAGGCCACCGTCAACGAAGGCACTTCCAGCAGATAGACGAATTTACGAGGGGTATGGTGATCGGACTGAGAAGGGCGGGCTGGTCCTTACGTCAAATCGCAGCTGATACCCACATGGATGCGAGCGCTGTTCATCGGCTATGGCGAACATGGATGCAACAAGGGAATGTTGGAAGAAAGAGGGGTGCAGGTGCAGCCAGAGTGATGTCAGCACGCGTGGATCGACGCAACCGCCGACAAGCTGTGGCGGTTCCACAAGTCACTTGTACCGCGATTCTGCAGCATGTGCAAGATACCCTGGATGTTCCCGTCTCGACGAGAACCATTTCCCGTCGATTGGTTGAACATGGCCTGCACTCATGGCGTCCGTTAAGAAGACTGCCATTGACCCCACAGCATAAACGCCAGCGTTTAGAATGGTGGATGACAGAATGGCGAAACGTCGTGTTCTCAGATGAGTCATGTTTCTGTTTATCCAGTGACACTTGCCGCATACGTGTGTGGCGTCGACGTGGAGACAGATCTAATCCTGCAGTAACTGTGGAACGTCCCACCGCGCGACAATGTGGCATAATGGTTTGGGGCGCTATTGCCTACGATTCCAGGTCACCTCTCTTTCGTATTCAGGGCACTATGACGGCCCAACGATACTTGGATAATGTCATGCGGTCGGTGGCAATCCCCCACCTTCAGGGGCTGCCTAATGCAATTTTTCAGCAGGTACCACACAGTGCTCGCATCTGCCAACATGCTCTGCAAGGTATACAGATGCTTCCCTGGCCACCGCACTCTCCTGACCTGTCACCAATCGAACAAGTGTGGGATGTGATTGGACGCCGTTTGCAGACTCTGCCTCGTTCAGAAGACGAATTGTGGCAAATGGTTGAAAGGGAATGGAGAGCCATCCCTCCCATCTCCGCTCTCTTATTTACTCTATGCCTAGACGTGTTTCTTCGTGCATCGCTGTCCGCGGTGGTTATACATCCTACTGAACCGAGGCCGTTCTCGCTCTGTATTCTGACTATCATTTTGAAATAAAGATCACTTATTGCTGCTTGCTGTCTCTGTCTTTTTTCCAAATTTCATCACTTTTTGACCACTCCTTCTTGGTGTTGCATTTTCAATGTCGAGCAGTGTATGTATAAATTTTGTAAAACTTACAAATTTGTGATTAACAAATTATCGATCTGCGTGTGTGTGAGAAACAAACAGTTAACAATATGACTGCTTTCCAGAATTGCATTGGGTCAATATAGTGGGTTTATACTGTAACATTTTCAGTGTGCTTACTATTTTCAATCTTCCACCAATCGAAAAAGACGCTATACTTGATGCCTGAGGAATTATTTAGCGACAACTGCTGAACATGGCCCACCAGAAAGAATCTGGTATGTTTACATATGCTATTGTTTTAAACAAATTGCTTACAAAATTATGTTAAATAGAATGTTCAACAATTAATAAAACTTTCCAGCATGTTATTTTAAATACTTTGCTCACATAAATGTATTAAATATGATAATTAATAAATACATAAAATAAGTTCTGCTGAATTATGTGTTCTTTTAAATAATTTGCAGACAAAATTGTACTAAATATTACAATAGTTGTAAATTGATATCAAATTCTTCATATACACTGCTCGACATTGAAAATGCAACACCAAGAAGGAGTGGTCAGAAATTTGCAAATTTTAGAGTAGACGCATGAGTTATGCGAATGATGTGAAATGCGCAGATCTCCGACTCACGTGAAGTACGATATAAGGGAAGGAATGTTCAGAATGGGCAATATTCGTGTCGTTATTTCTGACAGACGAATTATAGAAAAAAGCTGGTTTTTGTCCCAGAGGATACGTGTAATAGTAGAGAATGCCAGGCCGCTGTCAATGAAGGCACTTCCAGCAGATAGATGATTTTACGAGGGGTATGGTGATTGGACTGAGAAGAGCGGGTTGGTCCTTACGTCAAATCGCAGCTGATACCCACATGGATGCGAGCATGGTGCATTGGCTATGGCGAATATGGTTGGAACAAGAGACTGTGGGAAGAAGGAGGGGTGCAGATGCAGCCAGAGTGATGTCAGCATGCATGGATCGAGGCATCCGCCAACAAGCTATGGCGGTCCCGCAAGTCACCTTGTACTGCGATTCTGCAGCATACGCAAAATACCCTGGAAGTTCGAGTGTCGATGAGAACGATTTCCCGTTGATTGTTTGAACATGGCCTGCACTCATGGTGTCCGTTAAGAAGACTACCATTGACCCCACAGCATAGACGCCAACGTTTAGAATGATGCCAGACTGGAGCGATGTGAATGACAGAATGGCAAAACGTCTTGTTCTCAGATGAATCATGCTTCTGTTTATCCAGTGACAGTCGCCGCATACGAGTGTGGCGTCGACGTGGAGACAGATCTAAATCCGGCAGTAACTGTGGAACATCCCACCGCGCAACAATGTGGCATAATGGTTTGGGGCGCTATTGCCTACGATTGCAGGTCACCTCTAGTTTGTATTCAGGGCACTATGATAGCCCAACAATACTTGGATATTGTACTGCGGCCGGTGGCAATCCTCTACCTTCAGGGGGTTGCCTAATGCAATTTTTGAGCAGGATAACGCCTGACCGCACAGTGCTCGCATCTGCCAACATGCTCTGCAAGGTATACAGATGCTTCCCTGGCCACCGTACTCTTCTGACCTGTTACCAATCAAAAATGTGTGTGATGCGATTGGACGTCGTTTGCAGACTCTGACCCTGCCTCATTCAGAAGACGAACTGTAGCAAATAACTGAAGGGGAATAGAGAGCCATCCCTCAGGACACCATCCGCACTCTTATTGACTCTATGCCTAGACGTGTTTCTTCGTGCATCACTGTCCGCGGTGGTCCTACATCCTACTGAGCCGCCCCCCCCGGGGGTTGACTCAGGAGAATTCCTGGGAAGTACTGGCTAGGATCTGTACTTAGACAGTCTCAACCACGGGGGTAAAATATCAGGTACTATTGTACCTAATTCTTCACAGGACTAGAACCCGGGTATTGTACCTAGGATGGGATCAGGCTCGACAGGGACCGTACTGGTACTGGCTTGTCCGCTCCCTTGGCTGTGGTGGAGCTGATATGAAAAACCAGGAGGAGGGCGTGGGACTATGCCCGTATAACCACAGCGGTAAAGTTAGGGCGTCCCCGTCTCTCCGTAACGAGTGTCCTACTGAGCCGACACTGTTCTCGCTCTGTATTCTGACTATCATTTTGAAATAAAGATCACTTATTGCTTCTTGCTGTCTCTGTCTTTTTTCCAAATTTCATCACTTTCTGACCACTCCTTCTTGGTGTTGCATTTTCAATGTCGAGCAGTGTATGTATAAATTTTGTAAAACTTACAAATTTGTGATTAACAAACTCTACGGTGTGAAAGCATGCAGTAGCAACATGTTTCGAAATAAAGCATTTTTATCTCCAATGTGCAAGACTGTAGCCACTCAGAAAATGAGGGCGAAAATTAGCGCTTTCAGAACTTTAAATTAATATTTCGGCTGATTAAAGTCGTACGAAGATAGGAATAGTCGAAATAGCTTCCCATAAATTTTTGGAATCGGGAATAATATATTTAATATTTGGCAATGCTATTTTTATTTCATCGTAAAACTTAGAAATTTTTAATTAACAAACTCTAGGATTTGAAAGCGAGCAGTGGCAACAACTTTCGAAATAAAGCAGATTTTCAACTTGCGAGACTTTTGCGAGACTTGACAGATTTTCAACTCGGAAAAACGAGGGCGAGAATTACGTTTCTCCCAAAGTTTTAATTAATATCTCTGATGTTAGCTACTTTTTTTTGGTAAAAAGTGGATGCCCACCTTTTCCAGAGCCCAGAAAAGAATTGTAGAAAGTTTGGTGATGATAGCTATAGTAGTGACTGAGTTATTAGAGGACAAAGAAACAGACTTTCTTCTTTATATATAAAGATATGCATCAGGAGTATATATTGCAAATATTTATAATTTAAAAATGATTTTGTTACAAAAGAAATGTAGAAAAACGTTTGGTTGACTAAATTATCCCAGTTCTGCATTAATACGAAGCTCTGTTATAATAGAAATGTAAAAGAAACTTTAATTGCCTAAATTAGCTCAGTTCTTCATTAATATGAGGATCATTTACTTGAAAAGGTTATTTAGAAACTAAGCCTTAAAAATTTAATCCTGTCAAAATATTTCTTCATAATATTATAGTTCAAATTAATTATTCACTGAAATTTGAAACACTCTATTATTGATGCTTCGTTGGTAAATTTAATTTCTTCGCAAATTTTTTTTCTTGCCATTTTAGTATCATGAAACGACAAGCTTCTAATCTCGAAATAATTAAACTTACTTAAGATTTACACCGATAAAAATTACTCAGTTTTGAAAAGATTAAAAAGAACAGTGCAATTTATGATTAAGTCACACTTCAATTTACTTAGTAATTTTTTACTATGGAAATAAACGATAAAAGTTTATTTAAGAAATGCTTGCTTAAACTTTATTTAAACTATAGTGGTTACACAAGAAAATAAAATTTTCTATATACATTTTTAACTTTCTCGAAATCATTAAAATTACTTAAAATTTATATCCATAAAAATTACTCAATTTTGAAAGGATTGTTAACTTTGCAATTTATAATATAAGCGTCACACTTCTATTTACGTAGTCATTTTTTGCTGTGGAAATGAATGATAAAAGTTTATTTAAGAAATGCTTGCTTAACGTTTATTTGAACTACATTATTTACACGAGAAAAGAAAATGTTTTGCCCCCCCCCTTTTAAATATTTCGAAATCATTAAAACTACATAAAATTTATATCGATAAAAATTACTCAATTTTGAAAGGATTATAACGGTTGCTACATCACAAAAATGTTATTTATGTGTTTTCAGTACTATATTTTAATGAAAATGAACAAATTATTAGTCCAAAGGGGCTTTGACCCTGAAGGGTTATTGTTTTCATTTTGGCATTTTGCGTTGATTCACTATAAATGTCTTATTCTATTTTCAAATTGTTACCATCAAACATTATCGCCCTGTATTATAGTTAAAGAAATTAAATAATGAAGAATCTGCATAAATGTATGTATGTTTCTCGCACTGTGATAAAACAACGGTACCTAGAGCCATCCAATTTTGAATAACGTGCGTTTACACCGGAATATGAGCATCTGGAAGCCCAAATTTGGAATTTGTTTTATTATCTATTTCGTATTTTGTAAACCTTTAACGAATTTATTAACAAACTCATATCTTGATTAACAAACTCACCCATTTGAAAGCGAGCAATGGCAACACCCTACGTGGAAAAGAAAAAAATCCTTTTTTATCTCCAGCGCGCAGAACTGTGTATCGGAAATTTTAAAGATATGCTCATTTTAAAATTATTTTGCCATATTACTTTTGAACTGAATTTCATGGTTTAAGTACGAAGAACAATGATATTTAATAAATAAACGTAATACACAAAACACTGATAAAACGCCCTTTTGGACGTAATTTAAAATCTGAAACATTTCAGATTTTTTTAATAGTACTTTTAAGACATTTCTTCTAAAGCAACATTATTATTCTAAAAACATACTACTTTTTTTTTTACCGTTGCTATTCCAGTCTACATAAAGTTGTAGGAAAAAAAAAAGATTACTTATCGTTTGCAGAGGTTACGGGATTTTTAAGTTTGCAACTTCTATATACTTAGTCATTTTTACTGTGGGAATAAATGATAAAAGTTTATTTAAGAAATGCTTCCTTAAATTATATTTGAACTGTATTGTTTACATTAGAAAAGAAATTTTTTAGTCCACACTTTTTTTTTAGTCCAAAGGGGCAATTTGCCCTGAAGAACTATTAATTTCGTTTTGGCATTTTGTGTTGGAAACTATAAACCACGAATCACTTTTTAAAATGTCGCTACTAAATATTATCGCTCTGTATTATATTTAAAGAAATTAAATAATGAAGAATCTGCATGAATGTATGTATGTTTCTCGCATTGTGATAAAACAACGGCACCTAGAGCCATCAAAATCTGAATAACGTAATCTTCCACGGAATCTGGAAGCCCAAATTTGGAATTTTTTTTATTATCTACTTCACATTTGTTAAAATGATAATGAACTTTTTATTCACAAACTCAACGATTTCAAAGCGAGCAATGGCAACACTGTACGAAAAAAAACATCTCTGTCTCCAGCGCACGAGATTGTGCATCGGAAATTCTAAAGATATGCTCATTTAAAATTATTTTGCGATATTGCTGTTGAACTGAATTTTATGGTTTAAGTGCGAAGAAGACGATATTTAATAAATAAAGGAACCCCCCCCCCACACACAAAACGTTAAAAAAACGTGCCTTGGGACGTAATTTTAAAAACTGAAAACCTGTTTTTTTTTTTTTTTTTTTTAGGTAAGACTAATTATTCCTTCCATACACTTTGAAAACAAATCACCTAAAATATGTTAAATATAATAGCAAAACATAAGCTGCAACTACCAATATGCACGTAGCATAAATTCTTTCCAGAATAATAATTCTAATAATTCATTGCATTTTATCATTTAATAATGCTTTTAAACATCCTTATGGCATTTTCTTAATTAATTTGTTCACGATTGCATGCTAAAATATAAGCCTTTGAGCAAGGGGATAAGAATCAAAGAACCGCAAAGTGTATCTTCAAATTGTTCACCAAATATCGCATCTTAGGAGTTCTTTCACGTTCAGACCCATTTTAAAATGAACTCTGCTTCTATTAACGTAGCTATTTTTTTTTCCTCGAAAGATTAATGCACGAAGACAGAATTTATGTTTATACCTCCTGTTGATAATAGAGGTGTAGAATTACCCTTCACACAGATACATTTTTAGATTTTTAATCTTATTCTTTGTGCAGCATTATCAAACTTTTTAGATAGCATATTGTGTATAAGTTTGACATCACACGTAAATGCCAAAAGCAAAGTGCTAAATCAAGATGACTCATATGACGTCGCATATTAAGTAGCATCAGAGGGAAGTAAGAGATATGCGTGTTGTAACCTTTCAACACTGCTTTCTAACTGTCTGTTTTGTATAAGAATTTTTTTTATTAACTTCAAAATAATGGATGACACCTTTGGATATTCAAGAATGGTGAACGCGGCGGGTCAGTTCGTAATCGATGTTGTTTAATAAGATTACGAGTACAGTATCACTTACAAAGTATTGATACTCTTTCGTACAATAAATAGAAGATTTTTGTGTAAAATAAATAACAGTTAATTCATATTTTGCTTGTTATACGTTCTATATATTTTAGTCATAAACTAAAGTAAGCTAAATTTTACTCACAAGTACAAAGTTTTGCGCATTGATAACAAAACAAAGCAATATTATTGCTTCACAATAAGCAGCAAAGCCACATAAATGCATTTGATACTATAGTTTCATAATAGTTTAGTTTATATAGTAATTTACGACTACAGTCGCCTTAGAATGTTTATGAGATACAATATTGTTGCGTGCGTACCGGTTCGTTATGGATTGAATGGACAAGTCGTTAAAAAGTTAACACAAATTTATTCTTTCCACAAGAAATAAATCAAAATGCTGAAATATTTCTTCAGAGATATCAGTACAATATCACAATATCTCAAACGTTAAGCAGAATTTACTTTAAACAGATAAACTAATTCTAACTCACAGCGAAATCGCTACAATCAATCACAGCATTAAGTAAACAAACAGCAGTTCGCTTTAAACAGCTACAACTACAAAAACAACTGAGATGAGGTGTTTCAAGTCGACTTTTATAAGCTTTTTAATTATTCACTATAACTATCTCGATTTTTCTAGATTTTTGTGGATGGCAACAGTAATTACGACATATTTATTTATTAAATATTAAATGCACGCGCTCTTTTATTTTTATTTTTCCGACTTAGCTTTCTCTTCAAAAATCGTCTGCGTTGCACGGCAAAATAAAGCAATTTTAATTACAATTCTAAATAAACAGCTAAATAAATATGAAATCCGTAACAATATATATAACAGCGTCGACGATCTGTTGCATTACTTAGGGCCCCTCAAACGTATGAGCGAATTTCGCTACAAAGTTCTCTGGTGCATTGAACAGAGTAAATCTTCTTTCAGGACCTTATTCCCCGCTTTGAAATCTGATTCACGGCGTCTTCTATCATAAAATAGCTTATGCCGCTCTCTTGCTACATCTGAATTCTTCAAAGCTTCGTCGATCAGCTTTTGAATATTTTAATGTGTAGATTCCGGCTTCCATTCTTGGACGAAAAAGAGTTTATCTAATGGTATCAAAATCTTCTTACCCTGGAATAATTCAGCGGGCATTTTACCCATCGTATCATTCTTGGCAGTTCTTAAAGCATAGGCTAGTTCATCTATGCAGCCATCCTATTGCTTATGATAATTTTTGACATAACTTCTAATTATTTTAACAATGTTTTATTACCTATTTCCGCGATGTTTGACTGTGGTCTGTACGCGACCATTTTCATATGCCGTATGTCAAGCTCTTTACTCAAATTCTCAAAAATTTGACTGACAAATTGTTTACCATTATCACTTACTATTTTTAACAGTGCACCGTATTTTCTTTATTATATGCGGCTTAAGTATTTGTTTGTCGGCGATAATTTATTGGTTGCTTGCGTAACTGCACTAGCCAATGGGGTGAAGTTGCTACGGCATTCAAATAGTAAAATAAATTTTATCACAATAGTTATCATTGTTTTAATTAAATTATCATGGTATTTAAATATTTTTAATTCATACAATTGTTGCTTATTATGCATTTATCTGTATTTACATATGAATTACATAGAAACTTGCAAACGTTGAGAAATTAAAGGAGACGAAACCAACTAACGAGTTATGCGTAGTACATCTCATCAGGTAGGTTTACTCAAACTCCTATGCTAAATATGCTTTCGCGTAAAGAGTTTAAAATTTTGCCCAATTTTATTCCGACATTGTGTTTTAAACTGAATTTTCAGCTGAACGCAAATTGAGTGTGTCAGGGGGAAGATGAACATTTGTTTGCATTGGCAATCATCTGTTTTACATAAAAACTACGTCTTAACGTAATTTCTTTTAAGAATGCCTCCTAGAAAATATAGCACTGAAGAGGAGAGGAAAAGAGCTAAAGCTGTATAAAAACGGCTTTCTCGACGAAAAGAAACCACTGAGCAAAGAAAGAAATGTACCGCCAGTGGTTTCCTTCATTGCACTCTACTTTAAGCAATTAAGCAAGTAGAAGGGGGAAACCCCGTGGGGCAATAAGCAAAAGGGCGTCCTCGTTGCCTGCCCTGGGTAATTCAGTTTGAAATAGCAGACACCTTTGCACAAATCGTTTTAATTACTATTTATAATATCTATAATAGCGGTCATTTCGTATGACCGCCGGATTTTCTAGTAAGATATATGTATGTAAAAACGCATCTGCGACTGTTTCAGCTGACGCTTGCTTTAACAGAATTATTTCTATCCACTTAGAAAAATGATCAACAATAACCAAAAGATATCGGTTTTTATTCAACTCACTTTGGGGAAAAGGGCCAAGAAGGTCTATTCCAAGAATTCCATTAGGAAAAATCTCGCGAATTCTATTTAGATGAGGGCACAAACAAACATAGGTTTTGTATCTCCCCTCTTTGGAATCATGGGTCTTATAGATGGCCCACAATGTAGAATAAATTAAAAATGTAGAGGAAAATAATTAAAAAAAAACAGAATTATGGGCATTTAACACGACTAACACATTCAAATGAAATTACGATACTCCCATGTTATAACACATCTATTTATTTCGCTGTTTTAGATGCAGAAGTCTCTTAAAACCACGTGTCAGTAAGCCGATTTCGCAACTGCTTACTTAAAGCAACAAAAACAAACCATCAAAAGTTTAATAAACTAAAACGAGAAAGAGAAAGGAAGAAAACTGTTGAAAATTCCCAAGAGTATTAAAAATCAGAACTAGAAATACGATTTTGATCTACGTATATCAATCCACAGATACAGTTAAATGTATTTACGTTTTAAGTGAACTATAAAAATTAAGCATGCGATAGTAAATTCGACGTGACTGGAAAATTTAGGCTTTGATTTACTCAAAATTTCACAAGAAGTTCAGCTTTTCCTAGCATGTTTTATGACGAAAAAGTGTAGTAAACAAAATAGCATTTAAGTATATATATATATTTATGTACATATGTCATAATTTATACAAAGAAATTTACAAGCTATGCAAACAAACAAAATTTAATAACAGATGTGACTGTCTCTAACCTTGATACAAATTCAGTAATAAAGTAGTCAAACGCACCAGAGCGCAATAACTGTCACTTCTCTGGGAGATGCATAGGCAGAGGTAACATGTCCAAAGGCATCACAAAGATTCTTGATGAGATTGAGGTTGGACGAATATGGTGGCATATGGGCAATCACTTTCGAGGCATATTTTCGAGATTTGTGTAGATATGCCGTATTGTCCATATGAATAAATGTTAAATTACTGTAGTGTGGTTTCACAAAGAGGTGAAAAACTTCATTTTAATGCAGATCAAAGATTTCCTTTTGAAATACTTTATACTAATACCTGTAAAATCATGTAGATCTGTGAGATAGCTCAAGGCAAATCTGTTGTTGTAACTTATATCACTTGTCTCATAGCAATATCAGAACTAGCCACGAAATTCATCGTTGCAAGGAGTGCAAGACCACCCTATCGTTGGCAAGAGCTTTGAGCACCATACCGGTGACAGTGCGACTTCACTCAGTTCCGCCCCCAATTTTGATGATGAGTACCCCTGGGGAACGGGTCGGAGGGTTTCCTACCCCTCTTTCCTTACCACTAACCTTTCGAGAGGACTTTGGCTCGCCGCATATTCAAAGTGGCCACATGCTGTGTAGACATTTACAAATATCCAAGCCTTCTCTGGGATTCGAATCCGCGCCATTCGGTACCGCAGTCACTGTCGCTAACTACTATTCCGTTTGGCCGGCCAAAGCAAATCTAACCCACCCTATTACACTACCAGCTCTGAAACCATAATTTCCAAAGGCATTACAAAGCTTATTCCTGGTTCAGTCCTCCTCAAACTCTTATTATGAAATTTCACTACAAATCTTGATACAGCCTTAAACAGTTTGAGAACGTTCCATATCCGTGAACATTCAACCATTCATCTGTTTTCCAACTGCATACTGACGACTGCACTCTAATCGTGCTTCTCTGGCTTTGACGCACAGGAATACATGTGCCTGGGGATATTGTCTTTTTAGATATTGTTTTCTCCGCACTGTCGTTGCATATTTTGGCCATTTACGTTTTGTTCTAACTTTTGCTTTTAGATTTGATACAGTCTTTCATCGATTGTGCTCAACTAATGAAGCCTTATCATCAGAAGATGCAGTAAGATTTGGATGATCGAGAACAGATCACCAGATAACAGACCCACTCGTTTGAAATTACTTGCAAGAGAAATTACGAAATGTGGAACACCGAAGAAAACAGCAACATCTTTAAGAGTCTGACCTGCTTTTGAGTCATCCGATAACCTGCCAGCTTTAAAAATGCCTCTGAGACATTACTTATCTTACAAAATCAATTATTTTCTGTCGAAAGTTAAATCCATGTGTTCAAAGACTTCAGAATAGCGTTGTCTTTAATGAGTGTCTAACTTACGACGCACATCATGTCGTGATGAGAGAGCTTTCTAATCTAAAATTTATAATCAGAAAAAAATACAGAGATGTATATGAAATCACAAAAATCACATGAAGTGTCAGAATGCAAATATCAAATTAAGTGCCTTCGAACCTCAGAGTCTTTTCAATGATTGTGACAAAATCATTCTCAAATTTGATTGCAAATTAGTTAATAATTTGATAATAAAATAGCCATTCGTAGAAGAGATTGTAAAAGACTGGGGTCATTCATTCCATTTCTCTTGTGTCTCTTTCTCAGCATATCGATATAGTAATCTAAGGACCTGTGTTCGATTCTTAACGAACAAACAGACAATTAAGAAAAATTCTTCATTTTCTAAACTGTTCTTTAATGTCTATACATTGATGCCCGAATTAAAAGTGGCAGATAATAAGTTGCCACAAATTTCAATTGATCGACTTGGGATCGCTGCTTCCCATAGTTGCCTTTTAAGGTATTTTCTCCCTCCTTTCCATCATGCGTTCATGGTGTAACGGTTATACACTCGACCTCGTATTCAAGAGTTCCAGGTTCGAGTCTCGGTGACAGCATTGCTCGTTTTTCATGCACTCTTTCTTCAAAATAAACTAAATGCTCTACAGCCTTTTATGTATCAAGCAAAGTAAAATATTTCTTCCTATGCTGAAATATCTTTCAAATGGTAATGAAAAGATCTGGGGCCAATACGATCCCAATGGATTTAACCTGATATTTCTTTCCTAAACGCATCCATAATATCTTATAGAGTCATTAGGGTTTTTTTTAATCCAAAGGGGGAATTTTCCCAGAAAGATTTTTAATTTCGTTTTGGCACTTTGCGTTGATTCACTAAAAGCGTTGTTTCCCTTTTCAAATTATTGCCACCAAATATTATCGCCCTGTATTATATTTAAAAAAATTGAATAATGAAAAATCTGCACAAATGTATGTATGTTTCTCGCATTGTAATGAAACAACGGTACCTAAAGCCATCAAATTTTGAATACTGAACGTTTCCATCCAAACACGGGAATCTGAAAGCCCGAATTTGAAATTTGGAATTTTTTTATTATTGATATCATATTTTGTAAAACTTTAACGAATTTTTTATTAGCAAGCTCAAGGATTTCAAAGCGAGCAATGGCAACGTTGTATAAAAAAGTACTTTTATCTCCAGCGCGTGAGACTGTGTATATCGAAAATTCTAAAAATATGCTCATTTTAAAATTATTTTGCGATATTGCTTTTGAAATGAATTTTATGGTTTAAGTGCGAAGAACATGATATTTAATAAATAAAGGTAATACGCAAAATGTTAAATAAACGCCCCTTTGGACGTAATTTAAAATCTGAAACCTTGTAAGGTTCATCCTAATTTTATTAGCAGTTATTTTAAGTTTACGCATCTTTCCTATCACTTCTAGTTTCAGCTTGCAATTTTCTACCAGAATATAATTTCAGAAACGCAATTAATGCAAATGAGTAAAGAGTAGTATTTAAGTCGATGTTTCACTGACTTCGAGAGAGAATCTGAGTTTATGACTAGCGCGAGTTTGCCTTTTGACTACGTCTCTCTAAGCTATTGCTACGCTCGGCCATACTTTAGGCCCTTGTTTGGCTTCGCCGACTTAATTAAGATTTAGGTGATTTAGGTGCCAACTACTTAGAATCTTCATAGCTTCGGCTATATCTTCCAAGTTACGTTTAATTTCAAATTCAAAGTTAAGTTTAATTTCATATTCATTTAAGTTCAAGCCCAGGTGGAGGCTTTGCTATTAACTCCGAGTTAGGAGTTGATTGTATTGTATTTATTCTGGGAAAGAAAGGGTAGTTAACCCTTCGTCAGCCTTATGTCTCTATTCACACACTTACGCGATTATTCGCTTATTAGTGTTTGTGGGGTTTAAGGATTGAACACTGAATTAGATAAATAAAACCCCACAACCTTTCAGATTTTTTTTTCTTAAACAGGCGACGTGAAAAACTGTGCAGTGCAGTTATTTGTTTCTAAGACATGCATGACAAATATAGGGTGATTTATACAACCCCCTAAACATTATTCGCAAAGATTATTATTGTATCACATTCAGTAATTAAGGGCATATGAGATATGACATCGTATATAATTACAATGACGAGAAAGGTTTGAAAATATCGGCTCTTATTAAATGTACATTCGAAGACATTTACTTCGGTGCAAATATTTATTGAAAACCTCTTCTTAAATTTCTTATCATAGTATACAATCTCTAACAGTTGTAAAATACCATCAATAAAAACTTACTGGAGAAAATCCTGTAGAAAACTGAGACGGATTTATTAAATTTGCGTGATATTACAAGTTCCGTGGTTGCGTTTATTTTTAAGAAAATATTAATTTATTGTTTAAATCGGGGATTCTCAATTTTTTTTCCTTCCATCGACCCCTTTTAAAAGAATGGTTTTCTTCATTGAACCCCTTACACTTCAGATAATTAAGACAAACTAAGACTCAGCATGTTGTATAAACTCTATAATATATAACATGCAATGTAATCACAATACAAATAATTGCACGTAAGTCACTTTAGATAATAATTACACTAAGAATATGAAAGAAAGTTTTTTAAAAAAGATTTATTAGTGTCATGTTTTATTTTTTTTATTAGTATTACTTTACATTTTTCAAATACAAACACGTTTTCAGAAGTTAGATCTCGGATTTTAACTGCAAGGAAGTTCGATTTGAATTAATATGATGGCTTCATATATTGGTATAAATTATTTATCATTCCACAAAAAGTTGCTTAACTTAGTTTTTAAATCCCCTCGTTCTAAACTCTTCGTTGTATTTCTTGTTTTCCGTAGTAAATTGTTGACTTGACTAAAGCCTCTTTCTAGATAAGAAGAGGGAAAAGTGAATAATGTTGTTCAGTAAAACGTTTTTATTTTAGGATCTTTCTCTCTGATGACTTTTAAATTCCAAAACATAGCGTATACGTGTGTTTCGAATAAAATTTAAGCTTAAACCTTCTCCTTGAAGGCAGCCAACTCTTCTTGCGTCGTTATATCCAGATCAAATATATCACAGTTCAGCGGCTAGAAGTCATACTAATATATTCAAATTTTCAACATTCTGGAAGCGTACCCGAAAGTCTTCTTTTAAATTTTGCAAGCAGCTTATATATAACAATATACACTGACAAGCCAAAACATTATGACCTTCCATATTTTTTTCAGTCAATTCGTCTGGATGACCTGGAGGGTATGTGATTAAGTGGGAATGGTATGCACTTACTTCTTTTTCGAGTGATGGGAAAGGCTGCTGATCTAAGCGAATATTACAGAATTAAGATTGTCATGGCCCAAAAACTCGGAACGTGTATCTCCGAAACTGAGCGACTGATAGGTTGTTCACAATCTGCGTTGGAGGGTGAATCTGAGTTGTAGACTCCAAGATGTTGTACTTCCACGCGTCATCAAAGAAAAAGGACGTCGGAGACTGTGCCGCTTATACATCAAAATAGCCGCTAGATAATGGCTCAGATGATAGTCCAATACACCCGGGAACATCGAGACTGACCATGGATAAGCGGAAGACTGTTGCCTGGTCGGATCAATCACGATTTCTCATTCATCACGTCGATGATCCTGTCAGAGTACGCTGTCTTCCAGGGGAACAGCTGCTTCTCTCTGTACGGCAGATCATATACAGGCTGTTGGTGGCTGTATTAATCTTTGGGCGACGTTGGGCCGACTGTGGGACCCTCAGTTGTTGTAGAACGGACCGTGAAGGCTGTGGACTGTTTAAACATAACTGTGGATCAGTTGCACCCTTACATGACGTCTGTCTTCCCAACTGAAAATAGAATCTTTCAGCAGAGCAACGCCCCATGTCACAAGGCTGAAATTATGTTGGAGTGGTTCAAGGAGCATAAAGATGAATTCCAGTTAATACCTGGCCACTTAACTTGCCGGATCTTAACCCGACGGAGCACATTTGAGATGTCATGGAGCGGTAGCTTAGAGCTCAAACACAACCATGTCAGAATACCTCGACTTTGCGTACCCGGTGCTTAGACATTTGGTACGACCTCTCTCCAGTTATCTATCAGAAACTTGTGGCTTCCATGCCAAGGCGAGTTGCAGCTGTTTTGAGGGCCATAAGTTCATGCAACGCATTATTGAGTAGGTGGACCTAATGTTTTGGCTCTTTAGCATATGTTCTGAGGAAGTTTCGCGTTCTTTGTAGTTTTTTTGGGGGGGAGGGGAGAGGGGAGGTGAAGAGAATGTGCTTTTTAGTGTTTTACTTTTTTATATTGCGTATTTTCACAGAAAAATTACATATTTTGAAAATGTATTATTGCTTTTTAAAAAAAATATTGAATAATTTTATGCATTTTAGGCTACCGACCCTTCTATTTACATCGACACTCTTTAAAACTTCATCCAATCTCAGTAGATCAACACCGACCCCACTGAGAGCCTGTAGTTTAAATGTTGTTCCTTAAATTATTTCATATCACACTTACTAGTTTATTCGCAATTCACAAAATCAATTCGTATTTTAAACAGTTCTTTTAAAAACCCATATTTTAGAAGATCTAGATTTGAAGCTACCACGAGCCAGCGAAACTTAAAGTATAAACAAAAGGAAAATTAAAAGTCCATATTCTTTTTAACAAATCATCAAAAGCTCTTGCTACTCCATAATAGTTTTATTATTATTATTATTTATTTTCTTCGAATGAAGCGATTGGTATTTTCTGAAGACATATTCAAGGAGCGTATTGATACCAATCCCACTAATAATAAATGCGTTTTGGGGAAGTCTGATTTACATTACCAGTGAAAAGTGAACAGAGGAGAAAATAATCGCGTGAATTTCGTTAACCACTATTGCATATACGAAATTCGTGCGATTACTTTCGTTTCATGCTTATGCCATGAATTACCTTTTGACTTCTTTCAAAGAATATGCATGCAATTTGCTAAATTACTTTTCCCATTTGTGTTTAATCTTTGATTGTAGATTTCCAATATAAAATTTTATTTCTCTGGATACGCCAACTTAGTATTGCGAGAATACCGCAAGAGGGGAAGTTGTTCGTGCAAAATTGGATGAACCAGATTATTTAAATATTAAACATGTATTGATGAACAATTTAAAAGACATTCGAATGACAGTTGTAATTGTTCGAATAATAAAAGCTTCCATTTCTGTCCCTCTTTTTGTTATTGATATGACTAGTAACGATAAAGACGAAATAAAGACAAATGGCAAGCCAATAGTATTTTCATCCATCGCCAATGAGTAACAAAGCTTGTAATATCACACGTGATCTAGCATTGCCACCATTTCTGAAACAATGAGTTTCAGTTATCGATATTTGGAACCACCTAAAAATGATTTACGGAGGGCTATTAGAGGCTGATTTGGGCTTCACTTCGATGCGTGACATGAAGAAACAGGTCAAGAACACTACGACTTAAATTATACTTATCAGAATAAACATTACAAAGAAATAGTGTAAGAGGAAGCAGAGATGCGGATGCAGCATACACGTCAGGCATTTATTTTGCCTTTGCGAAGGTTCATTACCTTACTTTTGACCAGTCAAATTATTTTTAGATAGTAAGAGATGTTAATTAATTGAATCGGTGAGATAAAAAAAGACACAGGTTTATCATTTATTCAAATTGTGGTTTTTCCGTGCACTGCATTGTATGCATGAAGGAATGGCATGAATTTCATGCTAAGAATTACCAGAAAAGTTGCATTGCATTATAGACATGTGTATACAGTAACATTAAAGAAAATGGAGGGGGCCTGAAAGGTTTCAGATTTTAAATCATGTCCAAAGGGGCGTTTTTTAAGATTTTGTGTGTTACTTTTATTTATTAAATATCATGTTCTTCGCACTTAAACCACAAAATTCATTTCAACAGTAATATCGTAATAATAATTATAATATAACTATAATATAATTACAACAGTAATATTTTAAAATAATTTAAAATGCGTCTATCTTTATAATTTCCGATACACAGTTCCGCGCGCTTTACATAAAAAGGTTTTTTTTTCCCCGTAGAATATTGCCATTGCTCGCTTTTAAATAGTTTGAGTTTGTTCATCAAAAATTCGTTAAAGTTTTAAAAAATATGAAATAGATAATAAAACAAATTCCAAATTCGGACTTCAAGATGCCCGTATTCGGGTGGAAATCGCAAAACGAAAACAATAGCCCTTCAGGGACAAGACCCCTTTGGACTAAAAATCTGATGTGTACACCACGACTTCCATATATAGAATATTAAATTATACGGATTTTTTTTCTGCATTTCACTTATCGAATTGAATTAAATCTACTTCGTCGATAGGCATAAACCACAACAGAATAAATGTACTCTTTAAAATCCACTATATTTATTTACCATAGCGACACACTGGCGTTAGGTTCGCTTTACAGCCTTACATCTCATTCCTTTTATAACTCAGAATGCACAAAAATTATATCATTTGAAGCATTGTCTAATCGTTGCCGCATGTTCTATTCAAATACTATAATAAATCTAAAACGATGTATAAAAGAAATTAAACAAATAAAAAAGGAACAGTTTTTCACAGATGCCTCAGCGCCTCTTACCTAATGCGCATGCGCTACTCGTAAAGTTTCTTCTCTGTTCCAGACAGACTAGCGACAATATTTGCTGTTAATACGAAACACCTATTTCCTCGAATTTCATTAGAGACATATTTCTCATTCAATATATTCTATTCTCAGTTCGCGACAAGGCAAAAATACATGAAATCACAAAATATCTTCATTAAAAATTGAAAAATGTAGAAAAAAATAAAACACTATGTACAGTTAAAACAATAAAAAAAATTTTGCAATTAAAATTAGAGTTGCTAATCAAAATGAAGCAATTCGGTCAGCAGGCAACAAGGCAGATTTTTCGGTTCACAAAAAAGAGTTTAATTTTAGTCCCACGCGGCAAAAAGACTCTGAAGGTGCAGAAACCGAATTCACTATTCTACTAAGTTTCAAATGTAAACAAATATGGCTGCTAAGGTTAACAAAAATTAGGCTTAGCCACACTTAAGCAATTGTTAAATTGCTGATAATTCTACAACTATTGCATGCAGGGTAACTAAAGACTTAGAAACTGTAACCTGAAGATAAGAACAACATAATTCAATCATTTTTAAAGCAAAAAAGGCGCAACTTACCAACATATAAGAATGAAAAAACTAAGCTCACTGAGCCGATTAACATAGTGGGTATATATATATATATATATATTTATATAGTTTTGGTGCGGCTCATTGCAACCAAAAAGGGAGGTGCACAACTACATATTATAGCAGTCCTATATACAAAATTTCAACGTTCTGAGACTGCGAGATATATACATACTTACGTACGTACAGACGCCACGAAAAAATCTCTTCTGAATCCATTTGAAATCCCTTTTATAATTCGTTTGGGAAAACGTGTCCTTTATTCTATGCTCACGTACAGATGTCACGCAAAAACATCGTTAAATTGCATTCGATAGTGGTCAAAATGTATATTTTCGTTGATATGATACCCGGAATTTTTCGCGATTACAATACTTCCTTTGCTTCGTACAAGGAATTAAAAATGAATTCTGTCATTTCTTCATTCAACCCACGTACTTCTTTCCAAACGTTAAGGGGCTATCGCCATGCTGTTTGGCTTGTTTAAATTCAGAGGCTGACACCCGAAAACAAGGCCATTCAATAGCTTTATTCAGTGGCAGTGTGACAATTAAAAATGGAATTCTCTGTGCAAAAGTACTAAACCAGCCCGTTTCAAATAACATAAAAGTATTCAGTATCTCTCTAATGGACGTCCGGCCGACATGAATCACGGTGTCATTGATTTTTCATGGTCAGTAATGAATATTCAGAAATAAAGGATGTCCAAAAGGCACAAAAAGTGCAATAAATAAAGGTAGCCCACAAAACGTTAAAAAAACATCCTTTTGGGGCGTAATGTAAAATCTGAAAGCTTTAAAATGTTTTTTATTCTTATTTAACTTAGCTTCTTGTTTTAGTTTTTTCTCTGTTAATTAACAAATAATGTAAAAGACTGCATAAAAATACGTTTCATCCCCGCAATTGCTTTTTCAAACAGGGGTTCAGAATAGTTTATAAATTGCAATCGGAAATATTCTCTTCAGTCATGATTATAATTATAATTATCAGCATTTATTTTATTTTATTATTTATTATCATCCTATCATAAGGCTTAGTTTTCATACTACTATTTAAAACTTAAAAATTAAATGTTTCTACTTTTCCTTAATAGATTGCTAATATCGGTAAAAGAAATTGAGAAATACGGTAAACGTTTCTTCCATATCATTTTGATACATCTCAGTAATTTGATCGCCCTTGTATTTTATTTTGGCACGTTTGCATCTCAATAATATATAAATTTAACACGTCAAATGAAAACAATATTTTAAAACAAATTTTAAATCTTTAAAGATTTATATTTAGTTACTAATTATACTTGCTTATGATCCAAGTTTCCACATTCCTATGTTTAATTTTGAAAGGTGATTATTTAAATTAACCAGTTATTTAAAATTTCAGCCTTTACTGTAACTTCTTGTATCCGTTTCCTCTCCAGAAATGTAAATAAGTTAGAGAGTATTTAAACTGAGGTTTTTAGATAGTAAGACAAAGCCTATTTCTGCCCCTCATGGCTGCACAAAGTAGGTCTGAGACGTTAGTAATTTATACGGCTTTGCGTACACATGGTTAGATTATTTGCGCCAGCTTAGATTTAATTTAATTGTGCAGTCTTTGACTATTGTGTTTTAAGTTTTGCTTTAAGTTTTACTAGTCTATGTTTTTAAGTTTTGAATTTGATTGTTATTTTAGTTGCATCGCCACAAGTTGTAGTTGATTCTGTTAGCACAAGAAGTGCATTTATGTTTTAAGTTATGCTAAATGAAAAGGGTGTTAAAACCTTTCCAAGTCGTTGCGGTTATTTCAAACACAAAGATAATTCGCTTGACGTCTGTTAGGAATATGGAAATACATAGTTTGCACTGCCAAAGCAAGTCAAACTCGATAGTTCTAAACCGGCTGCTCGATGGGATCTTCAGCCAGTTGAGATTTAAGTGAACTACGATGCTAATTAAATCTGTGCAAGAATTGCGATGCTATTTAAATCTACGCAAGTTTAAGTCTGAATTTGCAAAATCGTTTGATAACTCCTGTTTTCTAAAGAGAGAAGTATGTATTAAATAAAAATTATTACAGCAATATTTATTTCAGTTTTTCGGTTTCTGTGTTCAATAGAAAAAATTCATGCGAACGGAGGTAACTGTTCTCGACATTGTGATTTGCCATTTTAATAAATTTTATATATGAAATATTAACTATTAATTAATCTGCTTTAAATAATAATGCTTATTTCTCCTTTAAAAATTTAGAGTGATAATATACAATATGTCTTTATATAGCCTTTATTTTCGCAACTGTTGGTCTTAGACGTGTACTTTCAGTCACAAAACTGTTTTAAATGACACAAATATGCACGCTACATCACCTTTAAACAATTAACTTAGTAGTAATTACAAAATCTAGCTTTTTATACAATCTCCCCATCCTTCTTGATATTGTTACGTGCGTACGGGTTCGTTATATATTGAATGCACAAGTCGTTAAAAGTCAACAAAAATTTTATTCTTTCCACAAGAAATAAATTAAAATGCTGAAATATTTCTTCACAAATCTTCGCACAATAACACAATATCTCAAACGTTTAGCAAAAACTCAGTTCAAAACAGATAAAATAGTTCTATCTCACAGCGAAATCGCTACAATCAATACAGCATTAAGTAAACAAACAGCAGTTCGCTTTTTACAGTTACAATTATAACAGCAACAACAACAACTAAATAACTAACTGAGATGAGAATGGCGAGGAGAGTGGTTCGAAAACCAGGGTGCATGGGTCAAAGGACCCTACCCCTCATCGAATGCATAAGTATGATTCTAATAAATTGGCAAGTACAAAATAACTTAAAAATAAGTAATAATAGTTTTTTTTTAAAATATATAATTATATATATGAAAGGTACTAATTAAAGTAAGTAAAAACAAAAGGAAGGCGGGGCTATTATCAATAACTTGCCCTATGAAAAGTAAAATTTAAAAGTAAATAAAGCCATTCAAAATCCCACGAAAAAACCGAAAATGCCTGTTTAGAAAGAGAAGGCCGCTGAGCTGGTGACACACTAATTATATGCGTAAAGAAAAAAAAATCATGATGTTAGGTAACATGCGAATACAGAGGTGCACTCAATCCGATTAAATGTATAAAAATATAGAACAGGAGAGGAATACAATGCAAATAACACTTGATAAATACAAAATACAATAATGCAACAGAATTGTCGTACAAGTCATTACAACAGAGTAATAGGCATTAGTCAAGATTAACATTTAAGATAGCCCGAGGGCGTCTAACATTGACAATATCATTGACATCATAGTCATAAATGGTCATGGTGGGATTGTTAAGATCCCCCAGACCTTCAAAAAACTTACGTGCCAGACGGCAACAATAACTTTTAATATATTCAATTTTAAGTTCGTCATGCAAGCGCTGATTTCTAATGTACCATGGGGCACATACTATTTGGCGTAGAACACTGTTCTGCGCTGTTTGTAGTTTTTTGCGAATAGACTTACAAGAGTACGCCCACACAGGGCAAGCATAACAAATAATAGAACGCAACAAGGATTTATAAATAAGTAACTTATTATCTATAGATAGAACGGAGTTTCGAGAAATTAAGGGGTAAAGTATTTTTTGACGTACTCGAAACTTTTTAAGACTACTTGTAATGTGTGGGTTCCATGATAACCTTTTGTTGAGGATCACCCCAAGATAAGGGACTTGCTTGGCCCAGGGGATGGTCTCTCCATATAACTGTAAATTTTTAGGAGTTTTCACTTTTTTGGTGAACAGGATGGCTGCCGTTTTATCAACGTTTATCTTGATTTTCCACTTCACTAGCCAAGTCTCTAGTAATTGTAAGTGGTTTTGTAATCGTTGAATTGCTGAACCAATAAATGCACTTTGTGTGAGGATCGCAGTGTCATCAGCATACATTGCGAGTGTCGTGTCGAGTGTGGTGGGGATGTCGTTCACGTATATGTTGAATAATGTGGGGCCCAAAAGAGACCCCTGGGGGACTCCAGCCTTTATGGGTCTGGCTGTTGAATGTGTGCCTAATACGTGAACGACAAAGTGTCTACCGGTCAGGTAGGATTTAATTATGTTAATGATGTAGCCTGGGAGACCCAGACAGTGTAATTTGTATATAAGGGGATCCAGCCATACACGGTCGAAGGCCTTAGCGACGTCTATAACTGAGATGAGGTGTTTCACCTCGGCTTTTATAAGCTTTTTAATTATCAATAGAACAATCACGATATTTCTAGATTTTTCTGGATGGCAACAGTAATTACGAGATATTTATTTATTAAGACATCTCTTTTATTTTTATTGCTATTTTTTTTCGACGCAGCTGTCTTTTCAAAAATTGTCTGCGTTACACGGGGAAATAAAAAGGAATTTTAATTGCAATTCTAAATAAATAGCCAAATAAATGTGAAATTCGTAACAATATGCTTAGTAAAATTTTGCGCTCGTTGTAAAAAATATAATACAAAGCGTTTGACTCATGCACAGAAAACATCCCTCAAAAGAAGAGGAATTCAATCTACTACAGTACCACTTCATCAGGGGAAAGGAACATTGAAACCAATAGAACTTCTCTTTTTCTCACTTTACTACAAATAACAGGTTTGCCAATCTTTATGCCTTACCAAACTTTCATAAAAATCCCGTAAAACTTAGATTTATAGCGAATAGTACCAGAAACTTCAAGAAGAATTTTGATAATATTTTTACTAATACACTTAAACTATTTGTAATATAGCTTTTGAACAAGTTAAAGAAGAAAAAACTTCTGCTAGATCATTAACGAGACCTTGAAAATCATTGAAGAAGGTAAAAATTGTACAATTTACAATATTAAGAGCTATGTCTTTGAAAACCTCTACACGTCTCTGCCACTCAAAGAAATTTACCAAAGTCTTTTAGAAATGACAAAATTTTATCCTGAAATGTTTAATATTCTGGATTTGCAAAAATGGAAAGAATTTCTACATGTTTCACTATACAACAACCATATTTAGCATTCCAACTTTCTTTACCTGCAAACGCAAGGAATTTCAATGGGAAGTTCATATTCAACTCATATTTGTTACTTATTTCTTTTTTCTAAAGAAATCAAATTCCTTTCTGATAAAGATTTCAGTAAATTTGAACACACTTATAGATATATTGATGACATTATTACTTTCAACAATTTTAATCTGATCCTAAACAGCAACACATACCTAAATTGTCTAAACCTAAACAAGACAACTAAAAACCAACAGAAATAGTTTATCTTGATCTAAGTATTCATAATTTAACAAAAATTAAATTTTTTGATAAAAGAAAAGATTTTAATTTTTGTACTAATAAGTTGGAATTCCAATATATCTAAAAACGTTATTGCAAATACTATTATTAACGAAATTAGCAGAATTAAAAAATTGCACTGAAATAGAAACACAAAAAGAAGAAATTCTAATTCTCGTCAAAATTTTAAAAGATAATGAAATTCCTTCAAAATTCACAAATAGTCTTTCAATGAAATCTGGAGTAGTTTACACCCTATAATACTTATTAAAAGTCTGAATTTTTTATCTGAAAGCTCTAAAAGAGAAGGATAAAGAAATATGTTTTAAAAAGTTCATAGGATATTTTAATTACTATTCCCTTGCTAACCACGGGCTATATATACACTCTTAGACAAAAAAAAAATAAAAATAAATAAATAAAAAATAAATAAATAAATAAATAAAAAAAATCTGAAATGTTTCAGATTTTAAATTACGTCCAAAGGGACGTTTATTTAACATTTTGTGTGTTACCTTTATTTGTTAAATACCATGTTCTTCGCACTTAAACCATAAAATTCAGTTCAACAGCAATATCGCAAAATAATTTTAAATTGAGCATATCTTTAGAAATTTCGGTACACGCTCTCACGCGCTGGAGATAAAAATGTTTTTCTGTACAACGTTGGTATTGCTGGCTTTGAAATCTTTGAGTTTGTTAATGAAAAATTTGTTAAAGTTTTAGAGAATATTGTTACGAATTTCACATTTATTTGGCTATTTATTTAGACCTGTAATTAAAATTCCTTTTTATTTTTCCGTGCAACGCACGCAGACGATTTTTGAAGAGAAAGCTACGTCAAAAAAAAAAATGCATACACTTATGCAGATTTTTCATTTTTTAAAATTTAATGCAGAGCGATAACATTTAGCGGCAACAATTTGAAAAGTGATACGCCGTTTTTGTGTTTCCGACGCAAAATCGCAAAACGAAAGTAATAGCCCTTCGGGACTAAATCCCTTTGGACTAAAAAAAGAAGCACCAAGAAGGAGTTATCCGAATGGGACGAAAATCAGTAGAAGTGATGTACATGTACAGAAAAAAAATGTTTACAGTTTGAGAAAAATTGAATGATTTATCAAAGTGATAGAGCTTCACAAAGTGAAAAAGTCAGTAACGCGTTTATCCACCTCTGGCCCTTCTGCAAGCAGTCATTCGGCTTGGCATCGATTGATAGAGGTTGCGGATGTCCTCCTGAGGGATATCGTGACAAATTCTGTCCAACTGGCGCGTTAGATTGTCAACATCCCGAGCTGGTTGGAGCGCCCTGCCCATAATGCTCCAAACGTGCTCAATAGGAGAGAGATCCGGCGACCTTGCTAGTCAAGATAATGTTCGGCAAGCACTAAGGCAAGCAATAGAAACATGTGCAGTGAGGGGGCGGGCATTATTTTGCTGAAATGTAAGCCAATGGTGGCGTGACATGAAGGTCAACACAACGGGCCTTAGAACTTCGCCGACGTACCGCTGTGCTGTAAGGTTGCGACGGATGACAACCAAAGGGGTCCTACTATGAAATAAAATGGCACCTTAGACCATCACTCCTGGTTGTCGGCCTGTCTGTTGGAAGACAGTCAGGCTGGTATCACACCGCTGTCCGGGGCGGCTCCAGACTCACCTTCGCTGGTCATCGGGGCTCAGTTCAAAGCGGGACTCGTCACTGAAGACTATTCCACTACAGTCAGTGACATTTCAGTGCGTATAAGTCCGAAACCACTGTAAACGGGCTTGACGTTGTACAGAGGTCAATGGTAGTCGGCGCAAGGGGCGCCGTGACCTCGGCCCCCTTTCTGTGAGCCGTCTATGAATGGTCCTTGCGGTCACTGAAGCACTAGTTGCACGTACAATCGATGATAATGGTGCATCTGGGGCTGTGAGTGCCGCTCTGACGATTGCTCGGTCTTCACGTTCTGTCGTTTCTCTAGGCCTACTGCTTCCTTCTTGACACTGTGTGCGGCCATGGTTCACCCATTCCTGCCAACATCGTCTAGTAGTGGCATCACTCCTGCTCAAATGTCGAGCTATTCGCCGATAAGGCCAACCGGCTTCTGAGCGCAACTACACGACCTCTCTCAAATTCTGACATCTGCGCATATCGTTCGCGCACCTGTATGCGAGGCATAATTACTGTCTACCAGAGTACACGGAATGAAATTCGTGAAGAATTTATGACCTGGAATCGTCCTCTTAAATATCCTGCCAGTTGCGCAGATCAGATGCGCTGTAGCGACAACCGTTCATTCGTTGGCAGCCAAAATGTAAAATTTTGCATTTTCCGTCGAAACCTGTATGCATATCAATTTGCGTCCAATTTGCTTTATATCTTCTCGGTGCGTCGTTTTTTTTTTTTTTTGTCTAAGAGTGTATATTCAAAGTTGTTCTGATAACTCCATGACGTGAAGACCTTTTTACTTTTCTAATAAAGATTCGTTTACTTCCTTTTTCTAACTTTTTTCTGTAATTTTAAGTAAAATTTAAAAAAAAATCTAAAATTAAACATTATGAATTTTCTTTCATTTCTATAATATAATTAAAACCTATTTGACCATTTTAGGCACTTTTTTGAGTCTATTTTTTTAAGAATAATTGATTTTAAAATTTAATTTAAATTTTACAATGAATGATGTTCTTTTTTCACATTTTTGTTTTAAAAGAGTCAGAGTTTACTTTAATTTCATTCAATTCATAAGTAACTCTTTCTTTGTCAAAATTTAAAAACATTTTCATTTAAAAAAATTTTTAAGTTTTCCTTTTGCTTTCAAAATTGTATCTTTTGTTCCAAATTTTAGCCTTTTGAGTGATTAATTTTTTTTAATTTCGCTAATGAAGCCAAAATGGCAAACCTGTACGTTAAAACTGTAACAAAATATCCTTGTGTCAGTTGTAGTATAATGAAAGTGCTCGATGTTTTTAATTTTCTATTGTGAGTTTTAATTACGTCTTTTCAGCTAAGTTTTATAATTTCGCTTACGTTTTAAATACATTGGATTATTTCCTATATGTTTAAAGGCAAAACTTTGATTTATGTTTTTCACTGAAGTATTTTATTATTTCACTTTCGTTAAGTGAAATGGTATTCTCTTTATTTAAGGTACAGGATTCTAATTAAAATTTACTTTGTTTTCTTCGTGCTTTGGGGAAGGGCCAGAATTTTCGGCTGAACTATTATAATTAAAATACATTGAAATGGTTCATCGGCTAATTCTGGATATAAGAAAGCAAGGATTTTTGTAGAAGAGATATTTCAATTGGCTTCAATGTTCTTTTCCCCTTATAAAGTGGCATTGAAGTTGATTGAATTACTCTTCTTTTCAGTTTTTTTTTAATTTCTTTAAATTTCGTAAAATTTATGAATTGGGGCATGCTTGCTGAAGGGTTTTGGTTTTAACAATTTTAAACATTCTTTGTTGCATTTATAGGATTATTTGAAATTTATTAATTATGAATTTCAATTTTCGTCTTACTGAAAAAGTAGTTCTAAATTTCTTACTTCATGTCTTTACATATATATGTAATTTAAATTAATAATTTAGCATATGTATATGTGTGTGTTTGAAATTTTGTTGTTGACTGATTGTCTAATTCTATTTTGTAATTCTAATTTCAAAACCTGGAAATAGAAATAAACAAGTATAGCATTAATTGATGAATCTGAGTTAAGAGATGCTTTTATAAATTTGTTAAATATTTTAGTAAAGAATTTTTTATTAAATTTTCTTCTGATACTAGGCCTAAAATTATGTTAAGTGTAACATTGAAAAGTAAAATATATATTACAATTCCTTTACATATGTATATTAAAAAATATTGTATAATAATGGTTCGTATTGCTTTCCTGAATAAATAGACTAGATAAAATGAAAAACCTAACTTTTTATTGCACCTGCAAAACGCAACAAGTTGGCTATCATAAGTGCTCGCGACGTTGAAAACTGCTGGTGAACTATCACCAAGACTTTTAAAATACTAAAAGTCAGGAAAAAAGGTGTATAAAATTCTTTATTAACTCAAGTAAATCGTCGCCAACACTTTTGGCTTAATTCAAAAGGTAATGAATAAATTAAAAATTACGAAAGTTAAGTATCTCCTAACGGCTTCACAGTTCAATTATCGCGCAAGCTGGCTCTGAGATGAGGTTGGCATAAACAAGCCTAATGGCAAGAATAACTCAAAGCCGCAGAACTCTTATCGCTAGAGAAGCAGTTAGCAACGTAGCCTTCAGGCAGGCAGAACACGCTCTGATTTCACCATACAAAATCATCTTTTAAATACTTCCTTCTTCTTACCTAATTTGAATTTTGCGAGTGCTCAAAATTTGCATTCAAGGAAACGAAATGAGAATTGAAAAGAAAGTGGCTTTAACCTAAAACAACGGGTTAGAAAATTAAAGGATACTCTACAACCTGCTTAACATTCTGTTTAGGGAAAATGTAATGTAAGGAAATGTGATTGCTTTGTTTGAAAGAGGTATTTAGAAAAGATTTCAGTTTTAATAAACTCAAACATATTCCAGTTCATGGACCAACGATGAATCAAACACAATATAATTTTTTTATATATATGTAATTTGGAGAGTCTCACTCTCTTAGTTAGCACTCATTCAATCGAGACTCTTTTGAAGACGTAAGCGAAAGAACATATTAAGGGTGTAAAAGACCCTTTTATTAAAAAGTCAATATAACTAAACAGAAAGCACTTCTTGTGCTTACAAAACCAGCCAGCATTTATGACGTAACTTCAAAGTAAGGAACTTCAAATTAAAAGTAAGCTAAATCTTAAACTTGCCTAAAGGCTACATAGAAATGACAATAACCAAGTTGCCTCAAACTTATATCGGCGTGACGAGCACTGTTCGCAAGAATAAAGCAACACAGAAGACAGACTGTTAACGTGGAATGTCAACTATAAGTGGTTTCCAGCAGGCGGAATACTCTCCGTGTAAACAATTTAAAACCTTCCTTTAAATGCTATCTCTTTCTACCTCATTTAAATATGCACCAAATAAAATGAGCATTCTAGTAGGAAAATGGAAAGGGAAAAGTGACAGTAAACCTGTGTACTATAAAACAAGTGGTTCATTAAAATAAATATTTTACAAATTAAAATCACAAAAATCTTGAAACTAATAAATTTTAGGTAATATCTCTAAGTGATTCGTAATTACTCACGGTTAAAATCAGAGTAAGAAATTGTCCCATTAGTTTATACACAGTCCAGTCACATTAATGTGACCACCACGTACTTTCCATGTCAGAGTTAAATAACCAATCACAGAAGGCAGGTGGCAGCACAGTGCAGTTGAGCGTATATAAAGGGTGTGTGAGGGATTCGGAAAACATTTCAATCGTTGGCGTAATGCAGAAACGAAGCGATTTATCCGACTTCCAAAAGAACATGATCATTGGCTTTCGGGCCAAGGGTGGAAGCATTTCCGAAACGGCTGAGTTTGTGAACTGTTCGCGTGCCGCCGTGGTAAAAGTGTACCGTGCATGGCAAAATGGGACTGTCCAAAATCAGCGACGTGGCAAATGTGGTGCACCACGGGCCATAGATGACAGAGGCGAACGACGGTTGCGGAGATGCGTTCGGGCAGATAGACGGGCTACCGTTGAGCAACTGACCACCAAAATGAACCAAGGGGCTACCAAAAGTGTCTCCCAAAGTACTATTCAGCGAACATTGCTGCGTCTGGGCCTCCGAAGCAGACGCCTGGTTCGTGCACCTATGCTGACTGCTGTTCATCGACGGCGAAGGCTAGAATTTGCACGCCAGTACAGCAGCTGGACGTCCACTGAGTGGCGACAGGTTGCGTTTTCGGATGAATCGCGTTTTATGCTCCATCGGACAGATGGACGTTGGCGTATAAGGCGTGAAACCTCTGAAAGGAACCACCCTGCAACCATTGCCGGAACGGTCCAAGCTGGAGGCGGGAGCATTATGGTCTGGGGAATGTTTTCCTGGCATTCTCTAGGTTCACTGATCATTTTGGAAGGCACAATGGATCAATACAAGTACGCATCTGTCCTTGCGGACCATGTTCACCCCTACATGCGCATTGTTTTTCCTCAGGATGATGGCATCTTCCAGCAGGACAATGCGAGGTGCCATACATCTGCCAGTGTACATGCGTTGTTCGAAGAGCACCAGGATGAGTTTACCGTCCTCCCCTGGCCAGCAAACTCACCTGACTTAAACCCAATCGAGCATCTGTGGGACCATCTCGATCGAGTTGTTCGCGCCATGGATCCTCAACCGCGTAATCTAGCGCAGCTGGCCACGGCATTAGAGTCGGCATGGCTTAACATCCCAGAGAACACCTTCAGGGACCTATGTGACTCTCTTCCTGCACGTCTCGCAGCAGTCCGCTCTGCGAAAGGTGGTTATTCTGGCTTTTGACAGATGGTCACATTAATGTGACTGGACTGTGTATTATAAGGTATTTCTCCCGCCTTCTTCGCATGCCTTCGTGGTGTAGTGGTCAGCACGCTACACCACGAAGGCATGCGAAGAAGGCGGGGTATTCAGCTGGGCGCGTATTCCAGAGGTCCGTGGTTCGAGTCCTGGCGAAGGCGTTGCTCATTTTCACATCTTCTGCTTCGAAATAACCTAATGACTCTACAATACAACAAAAGAGGTCGCCGCCCAGCCGTGGTAGTGTTTAGTTACTGTAACTGCCATACCGAAGGGCCTGGGTTTAAAACCAGGAGAAGGCATGGATGTTTATAAATATATAGAGTCTGTGGGACATGACGGCACTCAAAGTACGCGGCGAGCTGAAAGTCCTGTTGAGAGACTAATAACAGGGGAAAAGGGGTGGAAGATCGTCGGACTCTTACCTCAGGGGTGCTTTCCTTCAAAACTAGGAGCGAAACTACTGTCACCTCTCATACTGTTATCTGTATGGTACCCAAGGGTCTTGCTAATGACAGGCGCAATCTTGCCTCCTTGCCACGATGAATTTCGTGGGCTTTATCTGATATCAGACAAGGGAGATTAGACACAACAATAACAAAGCAAGTTTCTAATTCAGTGTACTTTGAGCCATTGTTGCAGAATATCCTTTTAACTAATCATTAAAAATTATTTAAATAATGTTGCAGATGCAATGCAACACATGTGAATTTTATTTTTTAATATGTTTAGTTTGGGCACTAGTATTCGAGATTTCTAGCAAAAACTTAGGAATCACAAAGAGATAGAAAATTATTTAAGAAACAACCAGTCAATGATGTCATACACATCTAACAATCTATGGTTTCCTTGTAAAACACATTGCAGCTCCTTGAGACCCTCACTTGGCGGAAATTCTTCGAAAATGCATGGAATGCATTACCCTAATTTCATTTCGTGACCTCTAATAACTTAATACTGATGATTGTCTTTGTCTACAAATTAAAATGGGAGATGAAGTAAGTCCCCCTGTCTTGCACAAATTGAGTGTTCTAAATTATACGGAAAGCTCGTTACACGTAAAGTAAATCTGAAAACTAACTGCTTCTCACCTCATATAACAAGGCTGTTCATACATTTTTAGACGATTTTCATTGTATTTACAGAAATATTTTACCTAAGTGTTTTGTGTTTTAAATGCTCCACTTGATAACCCTTATTCTTCACTATCTTTCAAACAGTAATTTCCGAGACAATAACGCATTTTTTAGTAGCGGGGAAGAGGTATTCTATCTCATTCCTCTTGAACAGCTTTTCGAAGTCCAAGGAGAGTTGTAAGTCGACATCTGGACAATCCTTTTTTTAAAAGTCCAGAAGTCCTTCGATGATGCATCAGATTTAGTCGGGATATGAGTGAAGGGTATGCCCTGGATACACCTATATTGTTCCATTTTTTCCAGGAAATTAAACAGTGGATTTTGACTTGCGGCTGCTTGCTTTGTCTTGCTGCAGTGCTGATGGCACTGGGTAAAGAGAACGTATTTCATATTTGTAAACTGGGTATAAAATATGTTCTTGATAATATGGAGAGTTGACTTTAAGCGTTTCCTGCACTCTCTTTAATTTCTATTTGTCGTTAAATCACAAACCATCAACGATCATAAATCCCTTTGAAAAACAAAAACTTTCTTTAGATTCTTTGAACCATGTTTTAAGATTTTTTTTCTTCTCTTTGCTGGTAATAAATGATTTCTTTTTATTGCCGTCATTTAAATATATCCGAGGTTCATCTATTTCGACAACATTTTCCCTTTTTTGTCTGAATAATTTTTTTCTCATAGAGAATTTTGCAGCCAGTTCTGGTTTCGGCGTATGTCGTGGAGAAGGACGATGCACATTACGTTTTTCCGCCTTTTTGAGTTTCAAATCAGTAATCATCACGTTGTTTACAGCTGACGCTTTTAATGATTATGCAACTGTCCTTTCAAGATTTTCTTTTAACATTAAAGTTCTCACCCTTTGCAGCATTCGAAACATTCCGTTTTCTCCTTGGATATGTATTTAGAACAATATTTCTCCTCGAAACCAAATTTTGACGTTTTATTTCTTTCTTATTTGCAATATTATCTATCGTTTCTTTAGATACCGAAAAATCATGGCTTCCACAGCATTTTCTAGTAACTAAATGCGAATAATTTTATTCAGAAAGAGCTCAAATATAGACTTCCGTCTATTGCTTCTTTAAAAGCCCATTTTGCATGAAAACAAAATTGTCAAATAATAGACGATAATTTACTCTTTCAAAATATATAGTTGCAGTTAAAAAAATGTTATCTAATTTGCCGATTTTTATTTCCTTGTACGAAGTAAAGAAGGAGTATTGTAATAGTGAAAAATTTCTAGTATCAAATTTCGACGAAAATATCCATTTTGACTGCTATCGAATGCAATTTAACAATGCTTTTGCGTGATATCTGAACGTAAGCACAGAATAAAAGACTTTTCCCCCTCCAAAAATTATAAAATTGATTTAAAATGAATTCTGAAGAGATTTTTTTTCTTTGCGTCTGTGCGTACGTACGTATGTATTTATGTATCTTGTATAACTCAAAAACGAGTAGCCTCAGAACGCTGAAATTTTGTATATAGGACTACTATAACATCTAGATGTGCACATAACTATTTTGGTTGCAATTGGCCGCACTAAATATATATATATATATATATATCCACCTTGTTACTCGGTTCAGTGAGTTCAGCTTCTTTATTAGTATATGTTTGTAAATTGTGAATTTGTTTCTTTAAAAATGATTGAATTATGTTGCTTTTGTCTTCCTGCTAAGGGTTTTATGCCTTTAGCTAACCTGCGTGTTATAATTGCAGGATTGTCAACAATTTAAAAGTTATTTAAGTGCGGCTAAGCCTAATTATTTTGGCCATAGTGGCTACATTTGTTTACATTTGAAACTTAACAAAATAGTGGATTTGTTGCCAATCTAGAGAAATTAAGTTTCGCAACAACAAAGATAACACTTTCTTTTATTAATGCGAATTAAATCATGCTTAATCCATTCTGGAATTTATTCGAGGGACTAAGTGTTTAAGATTCACTTCGTAATTTGTAATATGTTGAGTTTTATGTATTTTTAGCAGAGTAAGAACTGAATTCATTGAATGAGAAATACTGAATCGTCTGGGAAAACTTTTTTTAATTGTTTGTTTAATTTCTTTTACACATCGTTTTAGATTTATTATAGTATTTGAATAAAACATGTGGCAAGGATTAAGTACTTCTTCAGATGATATAACTTTTTGTACATTTTGAGTTATAAAATGACTAAGATATAACGCTATTAAGTGAAGCTAGCTCCAGAGTGTCGCTGTGGTAAAAAAATATAGGGAATTTTAAAAAGTGCATTTATTCTCCTGTGGTTTATGCGCTATCGACGAAGTAGATTTAATTCAATCCAGTAAGTTAAAATGAAATGAAAAATGCGTATAATTTAATATTCCGTACAAGGAAGTTATGTGATATACACATCAGATTTTTTTTATAACAAAGAAAGTCGTCTAAAAAATATTCGTGCAAGTCTCTGTAATTGACGAAGAAATCAAAAGTTTCAACTTCTCGAGAAGAAAACCCCTTCTTTCTCTTTGAATTATCATATGAATTTCACACTTTACTTGGATTAATTAGAAAAATTCTCAAGCTGTGCTTTTATATATAATTAAATTAATTGTGGAATTAAATATTACTAATATTTATTTTTAACTTTGTTACAATTCTAAAAATATATACGCATTCTAAACTCTTGAACTGTTTATAGCACTGGTTTTTAGTATAGCTAATTACACATTGCTTTAATTAAGTGAGCCCTTTAAGTTTCGTGTGAAGAAAAATGATTGGAGGATAATATTTTAAAATTTTCTAACAACAAAATTATCCAAGGAATGTTTTCAGTTAGTTAATCATATTTTCCAGTTGCTTTTGATTTTTATAAAAATCCGCTTCAAATTTATATAACTTAACTGTCGAAACTTTTTTTCTCTATTAATATGTGGCATTAAATGCTACGCTTTTAGTCTTTAATCTTTTCAGAATAGCATTTCGAATTTCATACTTCTTTTCTTTGATTCCCATATTATCGGTCTCTCGCTTACCTAATAGCAGCCGAAGACGAATGTATATTAGTTTATTTGCTAAAGGAAATTTCTAATTCTCTGTATAGTTGATCACAACAGATTTCTGTATAGTTCTCAACAGATCTCTGTATCATATCTCTGTACAGATCTCTGTATAGCTGATTACTTTATAAATAATCATTAAGTTGTTGGAAATAATCTTGAAATAGCAAAAATATTTGAATGAATACATCTTTCGCAAAGCATCCAAAATGCATTCTGCTATGATTTACATACTTTGCTTTACTTGCAATTGTCGTTCTTTCCTTAATATTTTAAATGCCTTTTGAGAAGTGTTAAATATCTTATTTACATTTAGGTTAAATATCAGTTCGTTTAATTAATTTGCCTTCTGCTTTTAAATTACTTACGTACGTTTGTCATCTGCCTATTGAGGATCCTTAAGAATGTTTAGTATCTCATATCCAAAGAAAATAAATAAATAAATAAAAAATCCGAAATGTTTCATATTTTAAATTACGTCCAAAGGGGCGTTTTTTAACGTTTTGTGTGTTACTTTTATTTATTAAATGTCATGTTCTTTGCACTTAAACCATAAAATTCAGTTCAACAGCAATATCGCAAAATAATTTTAAAATGAGTATATCTTTAGAATTTCTGATACACAGTTTCGCGCGCATTAGATAAAGAGGTTTTATTCTTCGTAGAGTGTTGCCGTTGCTCGCTTTTAAATCGTTTGAGCTTGTTCATAAAAAATTCTTTAAAGTTTTACAAATTATGAAATAGATAATAAAACAAATTCCAAATTTGGGCTTCCAGATGCCCATATTCGGGTGGAAACGTACGTTATTCAAAATTGGATGGCTCTAGGTACCGTTGTTTTATCACATTTGGAGAAATATAGATATATTTACGTCATTATTTAATTTCTTTAAATATAATACAGGGCTGCAATATTTTGTGGCAACAATTTGAAAAGTGATTCAGACTATTAATATTTCCAACGCAAAACACAAACAATAGTTCTTCAGGGCATCACATGACTTCCCTTTTTGTACAGCCCATTAAACTCACGACACATACTTTCTGAGGCACTTCGTTTAACCTTATTTCCTCGAATTTCATTAGAGACATATTTCTCATTCAATCAATTCAGTTCTCACTTCGCGGGAAGGCAAAAATACATAAAAACTCAAAATATCTTCATTAAAAATTGTAAAATACAGGACAACCTAAAACATCAGATACAGTTAAAAACAACTGAAAAAGCAACTTTTATAATTAAAGTTAGAATCGGTGGGCAAAAACAAGCAATTCGGCCAACGGACACGAAGACAAAATTTTCGGTGCCCAAAAGTGAAAGTTAACTTTTGATCCCACTGAGAAAAAAGGCGCTTAATTAATTGCATCAGCCGACTTATTTCACTGTTCTACTAGGAGTTTCAAGTGTAAACAAATGGCGGCCTCTTTAGGCTTAGCGCCTCTTAAGCTTTTAAATTATTGATAACTCTACAACTATTGCCTGCATACTAACTAGAGGCATAAAAACCTTAACAGGAATATAAGAACAACTTAACTGAATTACTTTTAAAGCAAAAAATGCGCAGTTTAGCAACATATAAGAATAACAACACAAAGCTCAGCAAACCGGGTTTTATATATATATATATATATGTATATATATATACACTCCTGCTCGAAAAATAAGCAACAAAGGCAAAACATGGAATAAAACAAAAAACTATTTAATGGATACACGTGAAATTGATTCAAGAGTTTGGTGTTGCATTGCTAGACAACATAGCGAACAATAAAGCAAAGGCATACAAAAACACATGTCTTACGATTACACATCGCGAAAGACCAAATGGGTCGGAAGAATGTACCATGGAAACATCATTCTAATAACTTCTCTTGCTGAAATGTATGCTTCACAACGGCGAGGCAAGCTGGCAATAGTGTCGTTGATCCTTTGTTGCGGTAGTTGCGCCCATTTCTGTAGTAACGCACGTCGGAGCTCGTGGAGGGTGCCTATTGGCACATTGCAATCTGCTATTCGTCGTCCTAACATGGGGCACACATGCTGTATGGAATTCAGGTCCGGTGATCTAGAAAACAGCGGTAGATATGGAATGGTATCACGCTCCAGACAACTCCGCACTACTCAAGCTCTATGTGGGCGGGCGTTATCCTCCATAAATATCGAGTCGGTACCCACCGCAGCGATAAAAGAACGCGCAAGAGGGTGTGGAATTTTGTTGTGGTATCGGACAGCTGTGACGCAAAAACCAGAAATCACGTAGAGGTCGGCACGGCTGTTCGTTACTATCCCGATCCATACAAGTAAGCCTCTTTCTTTGTAATAGTCTCTTCAGATGATGTTTGGCCCCGATAGCGTGCACCTGGTTTTCGCTATATCATTGCCCTTCGGGAACTGTTCTGGATGTCAAATCGAGACTCATTCGTAAACAGCATATGGTTCCACTGCTCTGGTGTGCAACTACGTGATGCTCACGGGCCCGATTCAGCCGCGTTCTGATGTGCGATGGGGACAAAAGAACACAAACCACAGGTCGTCTGCCTTACAGTTCCCCTTCATGCATAATTTTTCGGGATATAGGTTGTCCTGCAGCAGCAGAGAGATGTGGCGCCAGCTATTGGGTTGTTAGTGACCTACGGCGTCTTGCACATAGCAACAGGAAGCGATCATCGTCCGTTGTTAATCCTCTTGCGTCTAGACTCACGTCTTCTACAGGGGCTTTGATCCCTTTGATAATGATTCCACGGTCTATTGATGTTACTATACGAGACGCATTCAACTCTCTCGTAACAGCGGATTGTCCTTCACCAGCTTGCAACACGCCGACAGCCTGCCAACTCATTTGATCGTGCATATGCTGTCTTCGGCTAATGCTTTACGCTTTGGCCGTCTCGGATTACACGGAACTATCACTGCTTGTGAACTGACGCATAGATCCAACATGCCCCTTTTTAAGGCGTTGTTGCGTTTTGTGCTAATTTTCGTTGACTATTTGTATTCGTGATTCAACCTCTACCTCGTACGTAAATTGTATGTTTTTGCATTCTTACTTTTCCTTTAGTGTTTGTTGCTTATTTTTTAGCACGAGTGTATATATATATATATATATATATATGTTTGTTGAGGCCAATTAAACAAAAAGGCATGCTGCATAATTACACATTATAGCAGTCTCATCTACAAAATTTCAATGTTCTACGGCTAATCGTTTTTGAGTTATGCGAGATACATTCATTAGTACGTATGTATGTAGAGACGACACGAAAAAATTCCTTCTGAATCCATTTTAAATCCATTTTACAATCCGTTTCGGAAAAAATATTTCTTTATTCTATCCGTCCGTACACATGCCACGCAAAACGTCTGAGTGGATTAGAGAGTGGCCAAAATGGATATTTTCTTTGAAATATGACACCCGAAATTTTTCTTGATTGTATTACTTCCTTTCATCAGTATTCCTTCTAGAAATAAACACGTTTGATCTTTTGCCGCCGGAACTCATACTGGATGCCGTTTTGAACATTTGGACCAATTTATTGCCAAGACATGTGTTTCTAATCTTTAGTCAGCAGTTTCTTATAATAAAAGGAAAAATACATAGGAAAAACATTATTATTTCAATAATCATTCATACTGCATAAGTATTAATAATTCAAGATAATTTTTAAATAAAAATGTCTTTTAATAATAAATAAAATTATGAAGATTATATTAGATTGTATCTTTAAGTATGGCAAAGAATGAAACTATTGTGGGAAATTGCATCAAGAAATTGTATTTCGTACAGGAAAAGAAGGTGTTAAGAAAAAATTGGTTAAATCAGGTTTTGCACGTCAAATAAGGTGTAACATTGAAAATAAGAAGTTCAGCTGACAAGATCTGACAAGACGAATTTATAAAAAGCCATAGTAGGGTATTTAACTGTGATTTAAGATGTAATGTCAAGGTTACTCCTTACCCTTTCAGGGAGGCTGATGAGTGTTCTGGTCGACGAATGTGGGCGTGGGTTCGAATCCCACTTCTGACAGCCCTATTTTTATTCGGACTTTAACTGAACTAGTGGTCCAGATTGAAGAGCTTTTTAGATTATTTAGAATGTATTTTCACAGCTTCTTTTCTAGCATTTTATGATGTTTTAGTAAATACTAATTTTTAAATCTTCGTGTTGAATACTGGAAAAAATAAAAGAACTAAAACAAAAACCGGTCCTCAATATTGGGAACGGAAACAAATTTTGTTTCTTTTCGACAAATAATGAATTTTTCTTATATTTCCTAAAAATGTCAATTAAAATCTGTTATTGAACACATAGAAATAAACCTTTTTGAAGTGCCATTATTTTGATCTCGCGAATTTAGCATCCTAACGAAATAAAAATTACTGAACTTTCTTGCAAGCCTCGTGAGAAAGGACCCAGTGAAAAAACGTGCACACTAGCGTCTTGAATATCGAAGTCTTTTCTTTATTAAACATGTGCATGAGCCTTCAACTGGCAATTAATTTGCGATGAACTAATTAATATTATAACAAATGTTTTCTGCCATTTGGGTTTGCCATTTTGAACAGCTCATATGCATTTTATATTGTATTATTTTTAGTTTTATGCAGCAATAATTCTTAAAATACTAGACCTATCGTAACTTTCAGCTTTAAACTATTTCAGGTGTTAAACTGAAATCTGGATGCCATGATTGTAATTTCTTTTTAACCTTATGGCTTTTATATTTTTAAAATATTTTTTAACTATTGAGAGGTCTAATAGTATGTTTAAGGTATTAGGCTGCAATCTACACTGTTTATATTGCAATTTTTTATTTTCTTTTCCTTTGTTTTAACTTTATTACAAAAGAGATCTCAATAGCAAACATTAGAATTCGAAAGTCGCACGGTGTTAGTTTTAAATCATCTCACTTAAATTATGTTAAAAAATCTGATGTCTGAACACCACATGAGTTCCTTTTGCAACCTATTAAATTATAAACATTTGCTGCTGTACTTTGTTTAAATTCATTTTCTTGAATTATTCTAACTTGAATAATAGATCCCTCAAGACAAGTTAAAAATGTCATCAAAAACTGCAAATTTAAAATTAAACATCCCGATCAATTTTTGTCGCTCCGGAGTCAAACTTTTTATAATTTTATTTTTTCATAACGAGTATAAAACGTTCCCCATCATAGCTTGTTTCTGGAATCGCACGCACTCTGGTATAAATTGTCTAGGAACTAATTACGTCTCCCTTCTTCTGCTAGCTTTCACCTTGCTAATAACTCCTCGCATTGCTTCCCCGTCTAAAGTGTTTGAGTCTTTATTTTAAGAATCAACGCCAATAGCAATTTGTTATCGTTCATTATGACTGAATCATATAAATGTATCGGATTTTATTATAATTGGATAAACATCTATGGAGATGATTTTATATGTGTGAAAATAAAGACTGGAAATTCTTCAAGTTCATGTTTTGTAATCTTCATCTGTAAGCCTTCACGCTCAGCTACGGCGACTGCAAGCTAATTCCTTCTTCTGTGCTCATCGAAATCATTACAGTATAATATATATATACGTTTGGTTCTGTCACTGCAATAAAAGGGAGCGGTGTAGAACTAGATGTTGTAGCAGTCCTGTATACAAAGTTACGACATTCTACGGCTTGTCGTTTTTGAGCAATGCCAGATAAATACACACATACGTAAATATGTACCTACAGACATCACGAAAAAATCCGTTTTGAATCCATTTTAAATCTATTTTGCAATCTATTTTGGAAAAACAAGCCCTTTCTTCTGTGCGCACATATAGACGTCATGCAGACAAATCGTCCAGATGAATTCGGGAACGGTCAAAATGAATATTTCCGTCGAAATATGATACCCTCCTTTTTTTAGATTACAGTATTCCTTTTACTTTATATAACACTTGAAAACTACTTATAGAAATCGAAAATTTCATAAATCCAAACATTTTAGCTCCAGACTTATTGTATGCACAATTATTACTATTCATGTAAACAGAATCGGGTGTGGCAAAAAATATTTGAGTTCAAATTCGTAGAACCGTGAAAAGAGCAAATATTTCAAAATCCTGCCGCAAAGGCCAAAGGACTTCACAATAGGAAGAAATCAGAAATATACGATGCGCATATTAATATGGCAACCTACCGAATGACTAGCAACCTTCCGCGACTGGATAAACGGGATATTTCAACTTCCGCTCAATACCGCATCACCACTGAAGGGAATCACTGAAAAGGAAGAGTCCAGAGAATTTTACTTCATTCTCTCTTGATCTTTCCTCTCAACAGGTGTGCTCACAGTGTCTCCCTTTTAAAGTCCAGAATGAAGGCTGCTTTTGCTGTAGCATCGTTTTCATTGCTTGTGGCAGTGGGTATGTAATTTGATTTTGAATCCTTAGTTATTTAATTTACTTGTATTAGAAAAATTTTCGTTTATTTTTATGTCTAAATTTGCTTATTTTATTTATCATTTAAAATTAATTTTTTTATAAATCGCATTTTGAAGAAAGCTGTCCATAGTAATATATCTCAGTTTTTTTTTCGTGTGTGTGTGCTTAACTCTTCTGATATAAGTGATTTTTATATCACTAAGTTTCGGATGCCGTTGTAAATACTCTGAATTTAAACTAATTGCAATGATCTATAGCAGATCTTTTAATTACTAGTCCTCCTTTTCTGTTCTTTTAACTGATTTTTACATACTAAGAACATGCATATGGTTCTCTCAGAATCTTAAATGGCCGAGCGATTTAAAACCGTTGAATGAAAGCAGTTCGATCTAAGTTCAAATCGTAGCAAACAGGCTGCCTATATGCTGATCGTAGCAAACAGAATCGTAGCCATCGTATTTTCGTGCATTCTTTATAAGTAATATACAAGCGATCCAATTTTCCTTAGATTGTCTTTCACAAAAGCACTCTTCTCCTTAGACAGAAAGTCCTTCATCCTTTATCATAACCATTTAAACAAACAAATAAAACAAATTGAGACTTGTGAAACTCGTATATTAGTTTCGTGTTTTCTAAACAATAAATAAAAAAATATTTTCTTGTATTTTTCCATATCATAATTTTTATTTATTTTAAAATTTATGCATACCTGGCCAGATGTATATAGCTGATGAATATTTTAAACTTGTCTTAATACT